>JBBBDQ010029483.1:610000-711909 GCA_037127315.1 Ascarosepion bandense
CGTTGGCTTCTTACTTTATATAAACAAGGTATTATTTCCAAAGACATCTACAATAGGATTAGGCCTGCTGGCTCTCAGCGACCCCGAATGTATGGCCTTCCTAAAGTCCATAAGGAAGGAGTTCCTCTTAGACCCATACTTTCTATGGTGGGGTCTATTCAGCATGAGCTGGCCAAGTGGTTGGCCGAGATTATCCAACCTTTGTCTGTTGCTTTGTCTACTTACAGTGTCCCTGACTCCTTCAGTTTTTCCAAATTGGTCAGAAATTTGGAGTTTTCTTCAAACGAAAAGTGTATGGTTTCGTTTGATATTGTTAGTTTATACACTAACGTCCCTTTATTAGAGTGTATAAACATTTGTGCCGACATGTTGTATCGAGGTGGTTTTGGCCCTGCGATTATTCCCGAGGAAATTTTCCTGGAGTGTATGTTGTTGGCTACTGAAGGAGTCGAGTTTAGTTTCAATGGGATTATGTATGCACAGACGGACGGTGTCGCTATGGGTAGTCCTTTGGGTCCTTTCCTGTCTAATATCTTCGTGGGATATTACGAACGTGTGCTTTTCGAGAAGGTCAATGTACCTTTAGTTTATCGACGTTATGTTGATGATACCTTCTCAATATTTAACAGCACATCTGAAGCTGAACAGTTTTTAGTTCAGCTTAATTCCCTACATCCTTCTCTACAGTTTACTATGGAGATGGAGAATGACGGAGGTCTTCCATTTTTAGATGTCTTTGTTCAGCGTAAGGGCGATGTTTTCGTTACATCTGTTTTTCGTAAACCGACCTTTACAGGTCTATATACGAATTGGAATTCGTTCGTCCCTAAATCCCGCAAAATTGGCCTAATAGAAACTTTGGTTCACCGTGCCCTGAATATTTGTTCTCCAGAATGCTTGGCTAGTGAATTGACACGCCTGCATGATATTTTTGAGGGGAACGGGTACCCTATTAATTTTGTGAAACGGGTCATTTCCCGTAAAATTAAACGGTTTAAAGAACCAAAAGTTGAAGGGCCAAGTCGCTGTCCTTTATATCTAAAATTACCTTGGCTTGGTAGACAGTGTCTTGCTGTTACTAATAAAGTTTCGGCTAATATTTCGTCGGGGTATTTTTCAGTAAAATTGCGCATTTGTTTATAAAACAAGGCCCGTTTTTCCATCTTTTGTTAAGGATCGGTTGTCCTATTTTCGTAAAAATTCTGTTGTATACAAATTCAAATGCTGTTGCGATGCAGCATACATAGGACGAACCAATCTGAGATTGGAGACACGGGTTGCGCAGCATGTCCCCGCGAATTTACGTTTGGGTAATTCCAATAGTAATATAAGAACGACTCAGGCCGTGCTGGATTCAGCAATCGGCCAACACCTGTTGGACAATCCGGCTTGTGCCTCTTCTTATGAGGACAGTTGGTTTTCTGTCCTGCACAGTGCTCGTTCGTTACATCATCTGCGTATTTTGGAGGCCATTTGCCTTAAAATCCAACAGCCGAGCCTGTGCAGGTAGAAAGAGCAATTTTTACGCTCTTTGCAACTACTGGCGAGTCTGTGAGTGTAACCTTTTTTCTTTTTTATTTTCACTCTGTGGAATTCATATGTTTACACCCCCCTTACGTTTTAAATTTCCTCAATAAATTTATTTTTAAGCGTAATTCCATCAGCTCCCAGTAGTGCAAATATTCCATTCTGTTGTGTCCTCTTTCTTACCTATTCATAAACTTTGCCAACGTGACCCTTGACAAGTGTTGGCCGAAAGGTTCCTCGGGTTATATCAAAATGACGTCCACACTCTTCAGATAAGTATATATATATATATATATATATATATATATAACAAAATTAAGGCAAAAATAAAAAATATCAATTTTATGTAAATGGAAAAATACAACAAAATAACGTAACATAAATTTAACTAGTTATTGTACCTCACTCTTTAGAGGAATTCGAGGAAAAAACATGTGTTAAATAACGACTAAAGGGTGAATAGAAAAATACTTACTAACAGAATCGGTAGTATAAATTCCACTCAGATTACATTTTAGTCCAGTGACCATTCTATCTGCATCGAAAGGCAAATATGTTCAACTTAATAAAAGAGAATGGGCTGAAAATTCATAGGTTGACTCTTAAAGTTTGATGCCAATGTTGGGAAATTTTTCCTTTATTAATTTCTAAACGACTGACTAACAGCTGCATTATCTATTTCTGTGAAAAATGAAATGTGAATGTTTAAAAAAGATTTCAAAATAACTACTAGTGACATCTTGTAAATGAGCAAAATTTAGTGTTTTGGTGTTATCAAGTAACTGCCAAAAAGGGTTTAGCCTCTAAAGTCATACATGCTGACATTATTGCTACATTAGTAAACGGCTCTCTTGCAAAAGTGGGTGGCTAGATTAGGTGGGGAAAGGCGAGTGTTGAAGATGTCCTAAGTTATTGACGTCCTGCAGCTCCCATCACCGATTATGTTCTCAACTTGCATGACCGGCGACAGGCCACTGGCTAAAATTAAAATAACTAATGCTATTAGCATATCCTCTGGGATAACTGAGAATATTCCGCACAATGGATGACAAAACTTTCTGCTCTATTAGTTACACGTTTTCTGACGCCTGATCAAAACCAAACCTTGCTGATTAAATTACGAAAACAATTGGGCATTGTTTGAGACATATCTAGCTTTTTCATTTGAACCGTTAGCAGAGGATAGTGTGTTGGGTTATTCCGATTGAGCTTGTATAAATGAGACAATATATGCAGTGGAAAACCTCTTGTTTCTCTGCACCAAAGAAATTAATGTTGTTTAATCTGCAGAGAAGGTGACAGCCTGGAATTTGGTGGATTTTAAATAAGAAGAGGATATGAATTTAACCGTTATTTTAATTTGTTCACATGTTTTCAGTTTTTATCTATAAATCTTGTATTTATAAATCTGTCCCTTCAGATTTTTTATATGTATCAGTTATTGAAAAATTATGTTCAGCCAACATCCATGAATATAATTGTTTTACCATTAACAATCCACCCATACTCAGTGGACTAGTAAAAGTGAAATGGAAAGAAAAGACGGAGAAATGAAGAGACGACAAAAAATGAACGGTGTTCAAGAAAACCGAAGATGTCGATGGACGTCGAAATTAAATTTTTGAAGATCGTAGATATCAGAGAAGCAAAGAAATCTCAGGGAATTACACAGGTTCTTCAAAAACGAAACTGTTGGTTTAGAACTGTTGGTTTAGAAATGGTGGTTGTATCTAACTAGTTTGAAAGTAAAAATATCAAACCTAATTGCCAATCTAGCTTAAATTGTTATAGCACCAGAAGATAGAAATATTTGTAGAAAAAACAGATAAAATCCCGATCACCTCAGTGAGATGGTGACTGTTCTGAATCGATTAGATTACAGACCCTTCTTTGAAATTTGTCAAGAATCCCGATGCATACCGCAGGATCAACAGACCAAATATGTTGCCAGTATTAAATGCACAACCGAATGGTAGACTTAAATATGTGAGAGATGTATTCTGATGAGAAAGAAATTTTGGAACGACACAGTAAATTAACTTTCCTTGCAATAGCCTTTGATGTCGCTCTCCTTCATGTCAATGGAAAACGTGAGGCCATAAAGGCATCCTGGAGGTTAGGTTTAGTCAGGCTGATGGCAGGCAGAAAAGGTCATTTGTGGTGATTAAAAGAATGCAGTTGTGTTTAGCAAGCGTTTAAATTTACACGACATTATTGACCTTTTAAACCACAGATAGGAGTTCCTTTTCAAGGGAAGTGTCCGGTTTTACATTGAAAAAGACTACTTCTAAGGAATGTTTATGTCATATGCATAAATACCCAGTAGAGAACTGAATGATATTGGGCAGATCATTTGTGATCAGAAACAGTATAGATCCAATGATATAATCCTTTGTGGTCCTCATTTAATGAGATGAACTAGAAGTATTCCTATTCAACACAATTTTCCTTTAAATATTTCTTAGGAAGGATTCGATTAAACTAAATTTTGGTCCATTTACAATATATCGCTCGACACTGTAGCCAGTTTCATGAAGAATAACATTCCAAATACTGTCTAAAGACTTTGATCTATCGTGATGTCATATGTAATGATTACTGGGAACAAAGGCGGACAAAAGAATGCTATTTATTTATTTAATTTAATTTGTTTAAATAATAATTTTCCATGCTAATATTATATGTGCACACATTAATTACATCATATGCACTTCAAGATACAATATTTTTGGTGAATAATATTTTATTTAATGTAGGCTTTTTGAGATTGTACTTATAACACTAATAATAAAAAACAATATTAACTACTTACCTTTGGTACCCATGCACATATCGACGAAAATATAATAGGATGTGAAAGGGTTATATTATGTTGAAAAAAGGATAAGAGAATGATAGGAGTCAAAGAGAAAGAAAATGGAAATTGATGTTAAATATATAAGTCAGTGGACACTGAGGTCAACGTCTAGCGGTGGAAGTCTGTTTCAAGTTCAGACGCAAGCATCTTGTCTGAAAATTGAATTTAAACATGAAACAAGATGTTGCCGGTTGTTGAACACAATGTCTTTTATATTTACATACGATGTATCCCAGGTTTACACCACTTTAACAAAGTAATATAAGTTTTATATATATATATTTATATATATATATATATGTGTGTTGTGTGTCTGGTAATGATAATAAGATAATAATATACTGAAATATGTACACTCGCATCTATCTATCTATATATCTATCTATGTATTTATCTATCTATGGCTTTTTGACCATTAAGCCCGGTTCGAATCTCAGCAAGGTTTATTTAAAAAATTGAATTCTTGATGTTATCGGGCTGGAGAAGGTGATCCTAGTGTGAGGCAGTGCTATCCAAGTGGATAATTCTAAATGAAAATCTTAGTACGGGCATATGTAAGTATATTATTATTATCATTATCAGACAGAGAATTTGGCAGACGTCGATAGTTATGCTAACCTCGGTCAAAAGTCTTCGTGAGCGTGGTTAGCTGGTCTTGTTAAGACTTGTTCATGCGAGATAATGTGTTCTATTCCAGAAACTGTAACTAAGGCCCAAAAATACAGGTTGGGTTCTGTGGGTGTTGACAAAGACAAGTGTACGCGAGTAAGTGTCTGCAATGGTGATTAGAAATTCTCCCTAGTAGACTGATATCCTCGAATGTGAGTGACCAGCCAATATATATACATGTGTGTGTGTGTGTTTGTGCCTGTATATTAAATACACTAAAGGTGTATCTTCTGTCGTGATTTCAATAAATGATCCAACCTAAGTTGTTATTTAACAACTAATGTAAATTTTTCTACCATGTACTCTTTTAAAAATAATGATTGCGAAACTAGTCACTGCCTACATCAGTGACCGCTTCAAAATAGCAGTTGCATGTTTGGATGCCTAAATAGGGTAATGGATAATTACTTTCAACTGATTATAGGAGAACCGAGTTCCAAATTGCGTTGGTTTTATTGTATTCACTTTCGAAAATGCGTTTCTCTTCTGTCTTCTATGCGTTAAATATTTATACTCGTATCAATAAACCCTTTATATCTTAAAAATATCTTAAAACCAAGAAAGATTTAATGGTTTTAAATAAGCTTCAAATGGTTGTATAGCCGATCAATCCATACCGATGCCAAGATTATAGAGCTGAAATAAGAAGTCATTTTACGTGTGATTTTTGCATGATCTCCTATATTCTACAACTTTTACAATGAATTAGACAATTTTATTGTGATGAATAACATTAGCTGAAACGTTTCAGCTAACGAAAATCTACGATTTATTCCTGGTATCAAAACCGGAATCTTTTTTATAATTGAATAAACACTGCAGTAAATCTGTTACAGACAATTCTAATTAACTTAAATATTTGCTTTAATGAGGTAATATATATATTTGTATAAATATGGAAAACTGTGACACAAGACCAGCAGTGGGGATGAGAAAATATGATCATGATCTGTCTTATTACAAACTTTGCTAAGCCAAATCATTGAGCCAAACAGTTTGTAAAATAAACCTTGCTGCAAAATAACACATTCTTACTTACAGTTCTTAATACAACCAGTATATGTCAAGACTCTATGAAGCCCTAATATCATATATACAATTTTGTTGAGGGGATAGAATAAAGCATTTAAAATGAAAACCCTAATCCATATTTAGAATATGCATCATACTATATATATATATATATATATATATATATATATATATATATAAGAAACCAAACAAAATTATTAGTTGTGGGAGAAATATGAGTTAACAAAGCAAATTTATATGCGGGACTTTGATGAATTTAAAATCAATCATCATAAGTTAATTTGGCGTAGAAAGTAAAGCACAAAAGAAACTAAACTAACTTATTTAAAGCAGTTCGCTCATGTTTAATAAACGTCTTCCAATATCCTGATACGTAACCTGCATTAAAATACCACTCTTAGCTCGTTACACTCGACAGATGAGAGCAAGAGTCACCCACTTTTTGGCAAATTCTGAATGACGGAGTTGTTGTTGTTCTGTACTGATCTGGACCTTAAGCTGATGGTTAAGGAACAAGATCAGCTGCGAAGAATTAAACTTCTCGTCTCCATTGAATTCCCATTGTTGCGCCATTCATATCACGACTTACAGAGCACCGAGTAAGCATAGTCGATAACGTTACCACATTTATAAACGAAGAACTGGCTTTACAAATATTTTTCGCGCAACATGCAAACATTAATTTCTTCAATAACTTTCACAATGGGCGTACGACCAGACAGGGTAAGAAACGGAAGCATTTAGAAGAATTTCCCACGACCGCTGAAGAAAGTTCTTACCGACTTAGAGATCCTTTCGCGTCATCAGGCAGGTGAGTGATGCCTCATGATTAGTTAGGCATTTCAAGCCCAATGCCATGCAGAGCAATCTTCCTGCATCGTTTAATCAAGATCTCCAATTAGATCATCTTGAACGAACTTCCTTCACTAGCACTAGATATAATACCTTACTGGAAAACGCCTGAACATCGGAGAGGCTATTCTTCGTCCGTAATAATGACCTGAGAGCTAACCAGCTTTTACGATAGAAGGATCCCTTGCCTCGGGGTAAACGGTGTACCACCTCCCTACAGAAGTGCACACTTTTCTAGCAGGAAAGTTCTTACTGGCGTATTTCTTCTACAATTCGCCATTGTCATTCGCTTGCGAATATATTCGCAATGCAAAGTAAATGAGACTAAGGCATATTTGAGAAACACATATTTCTGCCTTCCCCTTTTAAGGAAGCATTCTCCAGAACCACATATTACGCCCTAAACCTCTTTCCGCATTAATTTCCAGCAAGAGCTATAGACCGAACTAGATGGCGAATATTTTGAACAGTCTATCCGTCCTGTGAAAAGACTACAATGAGACCTTTTCACACACCCTATTACAAGCTAACAAATTATCGTGGTTGATCTTGGGCTCTTTCAGCCTCTCATGACCTCTGATCTCTTTGGGCACTTCAGTAGGGCCTTCCAGCAACAAGACGAGTCCCTAGCCGCTACATTTTCGTCTTGCTTATGCTGTTGTTATTTGATCGGAGTCAATAGACACCTCCTAACACACTAACTCGCTTCCATTCTTTGAAACACTCTTCCCATCCTCCCAACTATCTATCACCCCTCTTCTGACATTTCCTATATCTAACCACTCTTTCTATTTACCTTCCCCTATGTAGCCCCAAGCGCAATAATGGCAGTTGAATGCTTTGCTTGGGGTGAAACGATTAAAAAAAAATTTGGCAACACTTCTTCTTGATTTTAACTATTCCTAACATTTTTGTCTTGAATCTATTTGGTCATCAGTTCTTTGGCAATGGCAGTAGTCACAGTGATTTTTTTTTACGGAGAGGTTCTTTCTTTTTTGCATAAACTAAATCTTTTTCAATTGACTGTTTTCTATCGTCCATTTTTAGTTTCTTTAAAAAGTAAACAATAAGTTCTTAAACAGATGCACAACAATGGAAATCTTAATTAAGAAGACAGTCAAACAAAAATATCTACTAAAGCTGGTCTAATCAAAACGGTTTTTGACGTATAAAAGTTTACATATTAAAAGAAAAGAAGGAAAACAATTTTAACGATAAAAAGAGAACAAAAGACAGGCAAAAAAGAAAGCTCGACGTAAAAAAAAAAGAATTAATTTACTGAAACAATACAAATAAAATGATTTCCTTTTTTAAAAATTAAAACCAGCCAAATAAACAAATTATGAAATAAATAACACAAAAGAAGGATTTGAACAAAATCCAGAGAAAAAAGAAAAAAGGCAAAAAAAGAAAACGTTTGACGTGAACAAATAAAAAATAATAAATTTACTGAAACAACTAAAAAGGTTTCCTTTTTAGAAAATAGTATAGATTTCTTACTCGACGGCAGAAAACCTACGTTCTGATTTAGACATGGTTCCAGAGAAAAAGGCTATGGGACTCTTAAAGAGGCGGCTATTCCACTTTCAGAAGCACATGTCTCTGATACTAGAAGTAGAGTATGATTGGATGTATCAATGGCTTCTTTTGCTATGAAATACGACGGAAATTTTACATAGTTTTTAGATGGTGGATTTGTTTTCTGAAAACGACTGTATACAGTTAGCATAGTGTACGAATATTCCTAATACACGGCGAGGGATCAGGTAAATATTTTGGGACCAGTAGGCTGAGTAAAAGATTCAAACATTTTGGATCGGTTTTTATATTATTTTTACTGACTATGTATCAAAGTAGTTTTATATTTTTACGCCTTTGTTTATAGAATTATTCTTGGTTGTACGTCAGGCTTGGACTTTATAAAAGCTGTCATGAATAATTCGAGATTTTTGTCATGTTCTGCACGGTTTTCGCACAAATTGTTACCTTTATTTACATTGATAATGTATCTTGCAGGTCTCTTCTTCCGATATTCAGTTAAATGCCATACGTGATACACGATTTGGGCGATCATGTTTCGAAAAAGACATGACTGACTGGGCAGAAGATTATCCGACAGTAATTTACTATAGCTTTCTGCTGTAGACTGGTTGCCGATCAAGGCTCTAGAACCCAATCTGTCCAATTGTTTTACCAATAACTGGAGAGAAGTGACGGATTAATACCTTTCTCAAAGGTAATTTGTGTCTAAGTGTATTCCGATATTATCTGGTATATTAACCGTTGAACGCTAGCTACGCCGTTAGTTACGCCAAACGGTATTTTATGTAACTGATAGATATTGCCGTTAGCCTCGAAACCCGGACATGGTTTATCACTGGATATTATAGCTACCTGATGTTAGGTAATTTTGAAGGTCAGTATTAAATAGATTCTTTCTGGATATTTTTCTATCATTTTTAAAAAAATCATATCACCCCGAGCAAGGAGGTAACGCCACTGATGTGCAGAGGGCTACGCAAAAGTGAAAAGATTTGGAAAAGAGAAAGCCGGAAACCACATCCTGAACAGGGAACAAGGGATGAGCCTCTACACCTGTACAATAGACGTAGGTAAAGTGTGAACCGGGCGATAGCTTAGTCTATCTACTCCAATTGAAAAAAAAAAGAAAAAGAAAAAATAAAGAAAAAGAAAAGTGATAAGATTGGAAAAGAGAAAGCCGGAAACCACATCCTAAACAGGGAACAAGGGATGAGCCTCTACACAGTTACGCAAACGGGTGGTGAACAATAGCAAATCTTCAATCCCTCCTTTAATCAATGAATTTGTGGTTCTCATGTCATCTGCGGACAAAGCTGAGTGCTTTGCTCGCAGATTCTCATGCAACTCCACATTTGACTCGTCTGGAGTACCTTCACCCGACTTCCCTATTAGAACTGAGGCGAAACTGTACGACGAATATATTACCCCGACAGTAGTATCCCGTGTAATTTCAAAACTTGACTCCCATAAGGCGAGCGGTGGTGATGGAATCCCGGTAATAATCCTTAAGAAATGTGCTCCTGAACTCGCCCTTGTACTCTCTAAACTGTATAATTACTGCCTTTCTGCTTCCTGTTCTCTTGCATGTAGCAAGTTCTCTTCAGTCGTTTCTGTTGCTCTGGGCAGTCGTTTCTGTTGCTCTGGACATCTCCAAGGCAATAGACGTGGGTGGAGTGTAAACCGGGCGATAGTTTAGTCTATCTACACCAATTGAAAAATAAAAAAATAAAAATAAAAAATAAGAAAAAGAAAAGTGAAAAGATTAGAAAATAGAAAGTCGGAAACCACATCCTAAACAGGGAAGAAGGGATGAGCCTCTACACCTGTACAATAGACGTGGGTGGAGTGTGAACCGGGCGATAGTTTAGTCTATCTACTCCAATTGAAAAATAAATAAAAATAAAAAATATCGTTTATTCTTGTCAGAGAGTAATCATATAACAACGTAAGCCGTTTTATTATTTGGCAATAGTCGATTATATTTCACCTTTTCCTGTCCTCAGAAGAGGCAACGAAGACTTCAGCTCTCCACAGCGAATAACTTTGTTTAATTATACCTTCCTTCAACATACGAGTAACTTCTGATTGAACAAATAATTTAGCCTTCTCAGTGTGTCACCTAGATTTAGTATCAAACTGTTAAGATAGATTAGACTATTTCCTATCACCCATTCACTCAAGTATTTGTATTCGGAGATCGTAACGCCCATCATTCTGAGTGGCTTAAAGACTCTGTTACTGATTCAGCAGGCATCAACGCCATGAACTTTGCTATTTCCCAATCCCTTACGCAAGTGGTGGACTTATCTCTGCACCTGACTCCTGTCTAGTCTCGCAGCTTTGCCCTCTCGCAACTCCGACCATGATGTTGTCTCTCTCAATATTTCTTTCCACTCTCACTCCCCCCAGGAGCCTCCTATCTATAGGAGCTCCTACAGCTACCAAAATGCTGACTGGGACGCCTTTCACGATTTCCTATGCGACGTTCCTTAGGGAAAAATGTTCGATCTCCCAGTTGATGACTGTGCCTCTGAGGTTTCGTCATGGGGGAAAGCTGGCATTGATGCCTTCATACGTACCAGGAAGTATTGTCTAAAACTTCATTCCTCTCCTTGGTTCTTTCCTGACTGTTCGGCCGCCATTACCCACAGGAACCACTACTTACGACTATCCCGGAGAAAGTCATCTGATCACAATACGCGCCTATTCACGTCTGCTCGTAATGAGTGCAAGAGAATCCTGAATAACGCCAAGCGGTTGTTTGCTGAGAGAATGAGACAGCGCATAGCTGACCGCAAATTCGGCTCTAAGGACTATTGGCGGTTACGCAAACGGGTGCTGAACAATAGCAAATCCTCAATCCCTCCTTTAATCAATGAATTTGTGGTTCTCATGTCATCTGCGGACAAAGCTGAGTGCTTTGCTCGCAGATTCTCATGCAACTCCACATTTGACTCGTCTGGAGTACCTTCACCCGACTTCCCTATTAGAACTGAGGCGAAACTGTACGACGAATATATTACCCCGACAGTAGTATCCCGTGTAATTTCAAAACTTGACTCCCATAAGGCGAGCGGTGGTGATGGAATCCCGGTAATAGTCCTTAAGAACTGTGCTCCTGAACTCTCCCGTGTCCTCTCTAAACTGTATAATTACTGCCTTTCTCCTTCCTGTTCTCTTGCATGCAGCAAGTTCCCTTCAGTCGTTTCTGTATTTAAGAACCGTGGTGAACACTCGGACCCATCCAATTATCGCCGTATCAGCCGTCTACCAATTTTCGGGAAAGTGTTCGAGGCCATAATTAATGCTGAAATAGTTCAACATTTCACTGTCCACAAACTCTGCCCTGACAGGCAGTATGGCTTCCGCTTTGTCAGGTCCGCGGGTGACATGCTAACAACCATTACGGAGTACATGCTCCGGGCCCTTGATGAGTCAGGCGAGGCTCATGTTGTTGCTCTGGATATCTCCAAGGCTTTTCACAGGGTTTGGCACTTTGGCTTTCTATGCAAGCTACGGGGTTACGGTGTTACCGGACGCTTGCTTGATCTAATCCAATCTTTTTTAAATAACCGCAAAATGAAGGTCGTTTTGAATGGGCATGCCTCTTCATCCTACAGCACGAATGCTGGTGTCCCACAGGGCTCTATCCTGGGCCCGACGCTCTTCCTTATTTTCATAAATGACCTCACAGATGAGATCAAGAGCGAAGTAGGCATCTACGCAGATGACACCACAATTTACTCCCGCGTCAGTAAGAAACCCGTCGTGGCGGAACAAACATAAACTTGCTGCTGAACTTGAACGGGATCTACACTCTGTGGTGAATTAGGGCAAGAAGTGGCTTGTCAATTTCAATGCGACTACGACCAAGCTGTTCTCTGTCAATCATCACAGACAACATCCCCTGCCTCCCATAAACATAGACCAAACGAGTCTCCATGAGAGCAATACACTGCGCCTCCTCGGCCTTACCCTCTCTTCTGATCTCAAATGGAACCACTTCATTGAGTCCATAGCTAAATCCACTGCTAAGAAGTTTGGGTCGCTGTGTCGGGCCAGGATGTTTTTCTCGCCTGAATCCATCCTGCATATATACAAATCAACCATTCGTCTGTGCATGGAATACTGCCATATATGGTCAGGCGCTTCATGCTGTTCATCTCAGTGTTCTCGACAGGCTCCAAAGGAGAATCAGTAATGTGATAGGTACCGACTTAGCAGCTCGACTACAGTCACTTTCCCAACCGACGAGATATAGCCTCCCTTTGTCTGTTCTATAAATACTTTCATGGCTTCTGCTCCAAAGAACTTAAGTCATTGGTGTCCCCGCAACAGGTGCTTACTCGTGCAACCATACTGGCAACTGGGTCTCACTCATTCACAGTTATATTAACCAAATGCAGACAATTCTACTCCTGCAGTTTCTTATTTCGCACTTCCCGCCTGTGGAACTTGCTTCCATATTCTTGCTTTCCTGACGGCTTCAACCTCCAGGAATTTAAATGCAATGTCAATACTCATCTATTAACTACTTGACTCTAGTTCTTTCACCACCCCGTATATCCTTTCCTTTCTCTCCACTTTTGCAACTGTCATCACACCTGTATCCCTTCTCTTGCTCCTTTCTAACTGGTTCGTCTTCCTCTTCACCCTCTTCTACTTAATCTTTGTACTCTTATGTAGCCCACTGCACATCAGTGGCATTACCGCCTTGCTCGGCGTGATACGATTAAAAAAAATGAATGACTCATTTACAATAATTTTTTTAATCTCTTTTGTAGCATTTAACAGAGGTAGGACAGTCGCATAACAGCAAAACTGTTACGAAACAAAGTTACATAAGAGTTTAAAGCCATAGCGCATAAAATAAATAGCGTAATAGCGGTCGAGAGAGAGAGAAAGAGAGATAGAGAGAGAGAAAGAGAGAGAGTTCTATGTGTGTCTTCTATGAGATATACTAACATCAAATTATCGCATGTAAAAAAGCGTTAAATAATACTTATAATTGTTTAATAGACGTGTAAAAGACAAATATTTTTGTTTATCAACCCGCAGTTGTATATCAAGAGTTCTACTTTTAGTACTTACTCACTTTTTGAAGATATAAATGCTTTTTAATACCTCTTTTAGTAACTAGAATCTCCCCTTTTTGAGTAATTTTTATCAAATAGAATGCTTAAGAGCTACTAGAGGTAGAGGGTTAATAAATTATATCAGAATTGTCGATGTAAGAGAAGGAACTAAGAGGTTATAATTATGCAGATAAGGAGAATAGCTAGCAACTGACACTGGATACGGGGAAGATTGAAGTTTTCGAGAAAGTATCAAAACAGGTGTTTACTTCTCAAAGTAGCAGTTCTTAGAAAGGATCTGGCTGAGTAGAGACCCTTCTTACATATTGAATAACGAACAGACTGGGGATAAATTGGCCGTATGGAAGTAGTATGAAGAATCTCAGCTGCAATCGTCTGAACTGGAACATACGAATAGAATTTGTCAAAGCATTTGCCTTTGAAATATTAATAAAGTAGTGACGTTACGTCTGGGAAAATTCCAATCACAAACTATTATGACACAAATGTATATTTATATTCTTAAACAGTTATATAGCAGTAAAATATTTCCTAAATGATATCAACTGGGATATATATATATATATATATATATATATATATATATATATATTGTGTGTATTTTGGCAGCATTTTTTCATTAATGCAGGTTTCATTGAATAATATAGACAAGTTTGTCTATTAATTTTGTGTAGGATCCGTTCATACCGTCTGATATACTTGATGTTGATATCGTTGAAAGACAACAAGAACTCACAGTAACTGTTGATTTTTTTATCGGGTCTAAGATTTCGGCTCACATAAGCCATTATTAAAGAGTAAATATTAACACACAGTAAACATAGAACATTTAAGTTATTAACAATAAAGAGAATTGAATTGAAAATATAAGTCCATCCCTACCGTGGCGGATGGCCGAAGACAGTGACAAAATAGTGGCGTTGTAGTCTGGTCTGATTACAGACATTTGAGTACGTTATTGGAAACATCAAAATTGATTGTATTCAAACCAGGTTTAAATTGTTTAATGTAGATTGCTTCGAGGATTTTTAGTTTCTGTTTGTTATTTTCTTGTTTAAGTAAGCGTTTTTCTCTGAAGTGTGCGTTCATTACCCCCACTCAAAATTAATCCCAACATCCTAAGAAAAATTCTACTAGCTCGTACTACTGAAGTACCTTTTGTTGATCCAAACAACACTCTATATATACAACGTGACGGAGTCTCCATGGGTTCAGTGCTTGGTCCGACTTTTAGTAATTTCTACATGTCTAACCTTGAAAATACTACCTTTGCAAAATTTACAAAACCATCAATATATCTACGATATGTTGATGATATCCTACTATTAATTAAAAATACCGATGAAATCTTACAACTTCAAAAACAGTTTCAAAATAACTCAGTTTTAAAATTCACTTATGAACTTAGCAATGATAACAAAATTACTTTTCTTGATATATTAACACTGACAACAATAAATTTACTATCTCACCGTATCAAAAACTCACTAATAAAAATCCCTCCACACTCAATTATATTAGTGAGTGCCCCCACTATTACAAAATAGCCATTATAAAAAATCTATTATATCGTGCAAAAGTCAATTCATCTACAAATCAGATCTTCCACAGTGAACTAAAAAACATAAAACAGACACTCATCAATAATAATTTTCCCAACTACATAGTTGATGAACAAATACGTTATTTTCTTAAAAAGCTTAACATGGAAAAAACAACACATGATACTAACCCAACCAATCCTAAACATATCACTCTCTTATACCGTAGCCAGATGTACTCCAACTACCAACTAGATGAAAACATCATAAAAAACTCATAAATACTAATATTTCTCCGACAGACTCTAACAAAAGAATTAAGTTTATTATATATTACACTAAATCCACTACATCTAATTTATTCGTCCGCAACGACTCTTCCCCCACCGTTAGTGATTTGCAAAAAAACCAATGTAGTATATAAATTCATATGTCCATTTAGAGAATGTATCTCTAACAACCTCAATAATATCTACATTGGCCACACCACAAATTCGCTCTCACGGCGTCTGACGTTGCACTTAAATGAAAATTCAAATATATTCCGTCATTTAGAACAACACGGTTATCAACGCACACTTCAGAGAAAAACGCTTGTTGATAACACGTACATACTTAAACAAGAAAATAACAAACAGAAACTAAAAATCCTCGAAGCAATCTACATTAAACAATTTAAACCTGGTTTGAATACAATCAATTTTGATATTTCCAATAACGTACTCAAATGTCTGTAATCAGACCAGGGACCACAACGCCACTATTTTGTCACTGTATTCGGCCATCCGCCACAGTAGGGATGGACTTATATTTTCAATTCAATTCTCTTTATTGTTAATAACTTAAATGTTCTATGTTTACTGTGTGTTAATATTTACTCTTTGATAATGGCTTATGTGAGCCGAAATCTTAGACCCAATAAAAAAATCAACAGTTACTGTGATTTTTTGTTGACTTTCAACGACATCACCATCAAGTATATCAGACGGTATGAACGGATCCTACACAAAATTAATAGACAAAACTTGTCTATATTATTCAATGAAACCTGCATTAATATATATATATATATATATATATATATATATATATATTGTGTATTTTGGCAACATTCTTTTATTAATACAGGTTTTATTGAATAATATAGACAAGTTATGTCTATTTATTTTGTGTAATATCCTTTCGTATAATCTGATTAGCTTGATAGTGCTATCGTTGAAAGACGACAAGAAATCACAGTAATTGTTGATTTTTTTTATCGGGTCTGAGCTTCCGGCTTACATAAGCCATTATCAAAGAATGAACATTTAATATATAGTGAACATAGAACATTTAAATTATTAACAGAGTGGAATTAAAAGAGAAAATTAAACCAAAGAGACAAGTCCATTTTTAGCCTGGCGGATGGCCGCAGACGGTGACGAAATGGTGGTGGTGTAGTCCTTGGTTACATGAGAGTATAGTGGGATGAGAGGATTGGTCTGCGAGCTGCTGATACTATGGGTAGAGGGAGTAAGCGTAGTAACTATGCACTCTCCCGTCGATTACAGGCATTGAAGTATGTTAGTAGAAATGTCGAAATTTATTTTATTTAAGCTAGGTTTAAGCTGTTTGATGCAGAAATCTTCTAGAATTTTAAGTTTTCGTTTATTATTTTCTTGTCTAAGTATACATGTATTTTCAACAAGCGTTTTTCTAAGAAGTGTGCGTTGATAGCCGTGGTGTCTTAAATGTCGGAATATGTTTGAATTGTCATTTAAGTGTAATGTAATCCGCCGTGAGAGCGAGTTTGTAGTATGTCCAATGTAGATATTATGCAGTTTGTTAAAGATACATTCTCGAAAGGGGCGTTTGAATTAATAAACCACATTGATTTTTTGAAAATCTCTAACAGTGGGGGAGGAGTCGTTGCGGAGGATTGAATTGGTAGTTGGAGTGCATTTGGCTACGATATAAGAGAGTGATATGTTTAGCATTGGTTGGGCTGTGGTGTTTTTTCCGTGTTAAGATTTTTAAGAAAATGTATTTGTTCATCAACTATGTAATTGGGAAAATTATTGTTGATGAGTGTCTGCTTTATTTTTTTTATTTCGCTGTGGAAGATCTATTTTGTAGACAAATTGGTTTTTGCACGATCTAGTAGATTTTTTATAATTGCTATTTTGTAATAGTGGAGGCATTCGCTAATATAATTGAGTGTGGAGGAATTTTTGTTAGTGGGTCTTTTATATGGTAAGATAGTGAATTTATTGCCATCAGTGTTAATTAGTATGTCGAGGAACGGAATTTTGTTGTCTTTGATGATTTCATAAGTGAATTTAAAAACTGAGTTATTTTGAAACTGTTTTTGAAGTTGTAGGATTTCGTCGGTATTTTTAATTAATAGTAGGATATCATCAACGTATCTAAGGTATCAACATATGAATGTTTTTTTGAATTTTGTAAAGGTAGTATTTTCGAGTTTCGACATGTAGAATTGCTAAATGTCGGACCGAGTTCTGAACCCATGGAAACGCCGCCACCTTGTATATATATAGTGTTGTTTGGGTCGACAAAAGAGACTTCGGTAGTACAAACTAGTAGGAGTTTTTTTACGATGTTGGGATTAATTTTGAGTGGGTTTAATGAAGGATTACTGTAGACATTCCTTATAATTATATCGATAGTGTCACTGACGGGTACGTTAGTAAAAAGGTTTTCGACATCAAGTGAAGCTATGATTTCATTATTAGGTTTTTCGCTCTTGAGGATTTGGATTGCCTCTAGAGTTGACTTAATGCTGTATTTACTAGGAAGGTCGGGTGCGATAAGCTGGTTAATAAGTTTAGTTAGATGGTATACAGGAGTAGGATTCTGGGGTATGATAGGGCGGAGAGGATAGTTAGGTTTGTGCGTTTTTATGGTTCCGTATATGTAACCAGGTTTGCAGTCGCTAATAATTTTATGGAGTTTTGTCTATATTATTCAATGAAACCTGTATGTATATATATATATATATATATATATATATATATTACTTGGATGCGTGAATGTGCAGGTAGAAATGATTATTGGCTCGGAAATAGCATGCCAAATTGAAAATTCAGAAATGTTTACAATATAGTCTTTTACATACATACTATAGGAAGCAGGTAAGAATTATGCAAACGTTTTATAATCAAAAGAAAAATACTTTTACGCATTCAAAATTTATAAAATTAAGGGTTATCAGTCCTCTCGAACAAAACTGATGAATAACACAAACTTCAGAGACCTTTCCATTGCCTAAGAACTAATTCAGATAATTGAAGAACGCACACGCTTTCCTGGTTCGACAGGGTATCAAGCAAGACTCTTCCTCATATCCTACTTTGAAACCTAATGGATATATGAGACTATTCTCTCTTCAATTTTCAGGTTCAAAAGCACCAACAGATTTGCGGTTTCATAGAAGGATTTTTTGTTACAGTAAGGCAGACAGGGAGAGTTTTACATCTTATATGGCGGAAGTTCCTCTAACAATGATTGGTAAAACTTGCTGCCGACTATACTGATTCCCTCGTCTCAGAATGTATGACATAAAAGAATTCTAGTGCAAACCTAACAGCCAGTCATGGTTCACCTCTAAACTACTGAAGATCTTAGATAAATTATATAACCGTTACTAAAATGAGAAGTCCTGTGGAAGAAGTTAAGCTTATGCCCGGTTTTTAAAAATGAAGGTAAACTATCATCCCCTCATACACCTAGTAGTCTGTTAAATGTCATTAGCAATCCTTTTTGTGCTTTAATTAACAGAAACTTGTTCTTTACCTAAATTGAAACAAGCTCTTAAGTGACAATCTTTGCTAGTTTCGATAATAGGTGCGGGAACTCCCTAAGAGATATCTGTTCTTTATGTTTGGTTATAGTTCCGATATCCGATTGGCGATGATGGAATGTAACTTGTTTAAGAGACATTGAATATAACCATTCACTGCCTATCACTGTTTATCTTGAGTTTTTGAGGTGCGCCAGTAGACCGTTGTATAATTAGTATAGATATTCACAAATGTTTGGTGTATACACTTAATCAGATCATTTATGTAAAGTAAAAGGAGGGTTCGTCTCAGAAGCGAATCAATGGAGCATCTGAGTTGATTAATAGGGTCGGAGAACCAACTGTTAAAAACTAACTTCATGGATCTAAACATCAAAGGAAACTTTATAACTGAAAATACATTTCTAGTGTTTCCATAACAAGAGATCTCGTACAACTATCCTGTACATTGTTCTTTCAATGTCGAAGCAAAATATACACTTTAGTAGTAGATTGTAATTTGGACATGTTCTAAAATATAATATAATATATATATATGTGTGTGTGTGTGTGTGTGTGTGTGTGCGTGCAGCACACATTAATTCGAATAAGTTTAACTGAATAATATATACATTTTATGTCTATATTATAATTACTCTTTCCATTTCTCTAATTAGCTTATTTCTGGTAAATTTCAATTAATCAAGAAAGGTGTCGTACTTTTGCCTTACTCAAGTACTTTTGCACAGCATTTAAAAACACATTCCTGTCCACCTGCACAAAGAAGAAAAATACTTGTTGACAACATCAATATAATGCATCATAAAAATGAAAAACAAACTCTTCAAATACTCGATGACTTCTATATTAAGATCAATCAAACAACAGTAAACAAAATTTATTATTGATGTAGCAGCAACGTTTTAAAGTTCATTTGATCAACATTTAATGTAATTTATATTTATACACGTCCGGTTAGATTCCTTATATTGGATCAATTGTTTAAAAAAAGCACTATAGCTATAACGTATAAATTTAAAATTTTAAAATATCTGTAAAAGCTTCCTCGCTAGTATTTTTAAAAATCATCATCACAACGATCATATTTACACTAAATTTGTATTTACAATTCACCAACGAGTGTGATGTGCCTTCTTTGATGAATTTTAGCTGAACATCTATAAGGTAACTAGAGAGCTAGAAAGGATTACTATAAAAATAGATAGATGTGTTGTGTCTATATTTTTCAATAACACACACACACACATATATATATATATATATATATATATATATATATATAATTATTTCCCCACAAGCAAGGAAGAAATGCCACTGGTACGCATGGGTTTACAGTGAGAGAAAAACAAGTTACAGTAGATATAGGAGAGAGAATATAAGATCGATTGAAATCAAGTAGATAGAAGATGGTAATTGACGTTTCATTTAAAGTTTTGAAGATTTTAGCTATCAGAGACGCAAGCAAACAGAAGTGTGAGAAAACAAACTGTCGGAGTAGAAAAGGTGGTTACATTTAAATATTTTGAGGATAAAAGTGTGGGACATTGATGCCAATCTATTACCACGCGTAAATGTGATCGGGGACCCGTGGAAAAAGCTCTTCAGATCAGTTGCCACGAATATACTTCTATAAAAGTCCGAGAAAACCCACATTACGTCGGTGAGAATATCAGTGAAGGTGGGCTACCAAGTCAGGATTGATTATATTGCAGTGCCTACATTGCATTTTGTCGAGAACCTCAAGATAAATAGCAGAAGCACTTGACCAGATATGGCAACAATATTTAATGCATGGAGGAATGGTACATTTATTTGTGTGTGTGTGTGTGTGTGTGTGTGTGTGTGTGTGTGTGTGTGTGTGTTAGAGCCGTTGGCGTATGCGGGATTTTAGATCAGCTCAGCAAAAACAAATTATATATGTATGCATATATAGACATATCGACAGGTGATATATACATATATATACTTTCTAATGTTTTGACACAAATCCTCTAATATATATATATATATATATATATATATATATATATATATATATATTCTTCATTTGTAAATGTGTTACTACGCGACTAGGTTTCTACCATATGGTGTCTTCAGGCGATTTGTAATAACTGTTTTTACCGAGTTTTTCTTTAAAGAATGCTCACAAAATGGGGATTATTTTGAACGTTCACGTAACGGGGAAATTTTGAACGCGCAATGTTCAAAATTAGAAGAAATTATAAGGTTTTGATCCTAATACATATTAGTCATAATTTCTGTTCTTTCATTTAGTAATTCAGTTTTGTTTGGGAAGAAATCGCCTGAAGACACCACATAATAGAAACCTAGGAAAAGTAATATCTTGTTTACAAATTAAGAATTTTTAAAAGTTCTGCAATACAATTGTTTGAACACATTTTAATACAACTGTGTACTGGTCTAATCTTATGACCAAAAAACTAATTAATTAATTAATCAATATATATATATATATATATATATATATATATATATATTAAAAACACAATAAAGGGTTGTTCAAAGGAAAGAAATTGGTATGGAAGAAAAAAATACGATACTCTGTCAATGTGTAGTTTAATGTCTAGATCTGTTGTTGTTGTTGTTGTTGCTGTTATTATTACTAATATTACTTGCTTTTTGTATGATATATTAAGTGTCTATAATGGTATTTGTGACTCTTTACGTGTTTCGAGTTGAAGTTGACGCTCTTCGGGTGAATTAGATTTTATAAATAGATAAGTGGTGAGCAGGTCAGAAAGTTTGTATGCGTGCCTGCGTAATATTTTTTTTATTTATACTGGCATATTAAATCCATTGCATCACCTTTCGTTGGCTATAAAAGAATTTGACTTGCAGAATTGGATTTCGTCTTTGTATTTTAGAATTGATTCCAGCTATTTTGATTCAATTCTACTCTACGGGTCATCTAGTTCTTTTTATTGTTTTTGGAATACTATTTGAATTTACTGTGTGTTTTTTATCGCATTTGAATTCTGTGTCTTAGATTTTCATGTGGTTTCGATTAAGAAAGTCTTGTATTCTTTATAAATATTTCTTCCTGCATAATAAACGTGTCATAATCTGAATTTTAGTAGATAAACATTACTCTGAATTTACCTGCACTACATTTCTTTAATTGATAGGAAACATATACTTTCCTGTTAATTCTCTAGTTTAATGTTACTTCTGTGCAGGGCTACTCTTTTATTCAGGCTTTGTTTTGCACCAACGTATCATTGCGCATTTATCCCTGGTGTCTCTTAGCACGCTTTCTCCTGTTACACCACGCAGCCGCTCCGATCTGTCATCCACCTGCTCAGGCCCATCAAGTATGTTACACGCTGCCTTATCCCGTTCTCTTTCTCTCTATCTGGCCTGTTAGGACCAGATTACCTAAGCTCTCTCTCCTCATTGCATGTCCCAAGTAATTTAACTGTCTCTTCCTGATGCTCAGTATTTATTTCCTTTTAGTTTCCATCCTTTGCAAAACCTCATAATTTTTCACGGGCTTGTTCCATGATATCCGCAGCATTCTTCTCTAGAACAACATTTCAGTTGCTTCAAGTGTTTCCTTCAGGTTTGATGATATTGTCCATCCATATTGTAGAACTGACATCACATACCAATCTAGTACTCTCTTTGTTTTTAGCAAATATTTTCTGTCTCTTAATATTCGACTCAGCTTCTGAAATGCATCCTTCACCATGCCAATTTGGTTTCGGAGAGACAAACTTAATTTAAATTCTTTCTTGTCTCCATAGATCCAAAAGAATTTTTATGCTGTTTTTTTGTTTCATTATCACCTGAAATAACAAAACATTGCCAAAATTTAAACTTTCTTCAAATTTGTAAAACGCATTCTTCTACCCGGATAGAAATTAGCTTGGAATAAACAAATTGGTTGGAAAACAGTTTCAAATGATATAAACAATTCATCTGGACAATGTTTTGTAGGTCTGAAATCATTTTAAATATTCAGGTACGCCCATCTATTCCAGACATCAGTATTGGAAACTATACGAGAATTCAGTTGAAAAATAAGTGTCAATTTTAGATATACGAATGCAAGCTCACGCATAAATGTAGTATAAAGTATAAATTAAAAAGTTGAATATAGTATAAAAGTCATACAATGTTGATAGAAGTAACAGAAAATAAATTACAAAAATTCCTACAGATTGTAGTGAAAGAATACAAAATGAAAGGACTAAATCTGAATTGCAATAAGCAACATTCAAAAACCAAATAACCAGTTCATATATCTGCGAAGTGTCTTACAGGGAAAGGATAGTTTGACACTGATATCTGAATTGGGGTAGCGAAAAGTGCCTTACAAAAGCTAAGCAAAGTATTAAGAAATTATAATATTACGTTAGAAACAAAGAAAAGAGTACTGTTGTATGATATCAATCCTCCTGTATGTTAGTGAATGCTAAACAATCTCCTCAAAGATGAAGAAGTGATTTGAAGAAACGAACATGTGGTTCTATAAAAGGATGCTGATAATACCATGTACTGACCATTTGAGCAACCACAAAGATTTAGAGAAAATTTTAAAAAAAGTGTCATATACTTAATATGATGAAGAGACGTTTTAATTTTTATGGCACGTAAAAAGGAAAGAGGGTAAGGATAATTTGATACTCAAAGGATAGATTGAAACAAATAAGAGCGAGTACCATGAATAACCAATATAGCAAGTTTTAGTAAATTCATGGTGCTAAATAATTTATGAGTGAGAAAAAAAACTTATTAAGAGATACAGTTGACAGGAAAGTGTGAAGAGAAAATATATTCATCGTCCTGAAGCAAAAAGAATAAAATAAACGAAGAAAGGAAAGAAACCAAATAGAATATAGAGAAAATGAATGATAATATTTCGAAAACTTAAGAAATAACTAACAATATCCTACTGTTCTTAAATTAATTTAAATTTTGAAAAGTACATATATCTTGGTACAAGTTAAAATAGCTCGCATGAAGTGTATCTAAAATTGAAATGTTTCTAAAAAAATTCATGTTGATGGTCATAAAAGTCAATGATGCCCAGTTTGTAAGTCTAAACCCGGCAAAATATGTGAATTAGAGGAGACATTCTGGACACGGACAGAGTAGGAAACAGACAATGTAGACGCCAACAAGAGAGATTATAACACGTCCACTAAGACTTTCACTGACTCAATAAATAATGGTGCGTAACGCCCATAACAATATTATGGCTAGCTTTTAGCCCGTAAGACACCAGCACTCACTTTCCATTGATTAAGTTCAAGCGCGACACACACAATTTCATTAGAAGCCAATTATGTTCGGCTCCTTCGGCCACAGCACGTTGTTTATTGAGTTACACTGGCTGATTGGTGTTTGATTGTGAACTTTGCTGTTGATTGAAAGATGGAGCCCAGGTGTTATTGGCTTGCATATGCGATGGTCATAACAAGAAGATATCTTTTTACTTGCAAAAATGGGAAGAAAATGAGCAGACAAAGAACTAATAGGTTGAATACGACATCTTGAAAAAAAACTTGATTAATATTTTTTATATTAAGGTTTAAGTAAGTTGTCATTTGATAATCTCAAATATTATTGTACTCGTTTTTCTCGTTAACTTTTCTTTACATGCTTTCATTTTATGAGCTTAATAAAACTGTTCCTCGATGCAAATATTGCAAACAGTTAGTGAAAAGTAGTTTTGATAATGTTTTAATGTATTTATTGAAGTACGTTTATTCTCTTTCAGAAATACTTTATTTTAACAGGTTGGTTATATATATATATATATGTATGTGTGTGTGTGTGTACTGTAGTACTGAAAACTTATCTGATGTTGTGACGTCAGATTTCGCGAGTTGGTCGGGTCTAGTCATTTTCACTGTCTTCTTGTAAAATACCTATTCCAATTTGTTTATTCTTCATGCCAAATTTGTAGAAAATATGCATACATGCAACCAATGAATGGTTGAATTTTTAATCAAGAAATATATTCAGTCTCGAGGATATTGTCAGAAATAATTAGAAGTAGACTTAGGCCCCAGGGACAAGACAATTATATGAGCCACCCACTAAATTCGAATAACAGGGTATCATGAACGGATAAGTAGCATATCAAGTAAACATCGCAATAAGCAGTTATCTCATGGTTGGCAGTCAATGTGATAATAAATATTAGGGGCTGAAAATCATATGTTGCTCAAAAACTAGATAAGTGATAATAGTTAAGAGTTTGTGATAATAATCACGAGGGTACTATAAACGTATCAACTTGAGAGTAGACAGAACTTAAGAATAGGAAAAACTTTACACCACACACACACACACACACACACACACACACACACACACACACACACACACACACACACAAGTATATATATATATATTTTTCTAATTATAAACGAGTTATTACGCTACGTAAGGTTCTACCATGAGTGATTTCTTCAGTTATTGCAAATTGCCTGAAGACACCACTCATGGTAGAAACCTAGGTCACGTAATAACTCCTTTACAAATGGAAAATATTCAAAAGTTCTACAATATAATTGTATTGAATACTTTTTAATAAAATGTGCACTGGTCTAATCTTATTATGACTAGAAACTAAGTAATTAAACAATCAATATATATATATATATATATATATATATATATATGAATTTATGTCTGTGAGTGCAATGTGAATATGATAAAATATTTTATGTAAAAAGCAATACTTTACGTGATGAATTTAAAATAAATTTTTAGAAATTATTATTTCAAACATATTATTCAGGCAATGTGTTTGAACCTATTATGTCTTGAACACAGAGAACTCTCAACTCAATGATTTCATCATACAAAAAGCTAGAGAGTAAAACAGAAATAAAGTTGTCAGCTGCATAAATTTTACAAAATACTTAGATAAACAGGAACATTTTAGTGCATCAACGGAACAATTGTACTAATAAAAGAAACTAAGTTTAGAACAAAATCTGTGTATCAAAAGATAAAAGAATGGACGCTTGATGAAGCGTTGTTATAAATTGGCAAAACTACTGTAGATAATGCTGAACATTTGTGAATTGTTCGTTTCTTAGTGAAAACCCTCGGGCACTACATTTATTAAATTAGTTATAAGATGAATAATGTGATTAGTGTTGATATGCTATCTCGGCTTCAGTCAATTTTCCATCGCTAAAATATAGCTTCCCTGTGCCTTTTCTATAAATACTTTCATGGTAATTATTCTGATGAATTTTACTCTACGCTATGTAGACTTAGTTAATAAAGTAGTACTCGATTGACGGCAAGACCTCATTATTTTAAAGTTGAATTAGATATATTACCGTAAGTTTTATGCTAACAGTTTCTTCTTTCGCATTTCTCTTGTGTGGAACTGTCTTCTAGCTTCTTGCTTCCCAGTAAATGTTCATCTTCAAAAATGTAAATGCAGTTTCAATCATTATATTCAGTCTTCTGAATTCTTGATCTTTTATTGTTCTCTCTCCGTCATTGTATTTTTCTTATATTCTCTAACAGTCAGTAAATTTTAAGATTTAGTGGTTTTAATTCCTTAATTTGGGTGAAATGACAAAAAGTACTATACGATTTGATACCTATTTCCGCCAAGCCATCAAAAAGAAGTACCGAATTTGTCAGATGGTATATGTTACTATGCTAGCAGAAATGCTGTGGGAAAAGCAAAAAAGCAAAAGAAAAATATATATTGTAATATCTTTCAAACTTTTGTTATCACAAAGCCTATAAAAAGTGAGGTTATAAATAATATTTTGTACATCATATTAAAAATAATTACCAAAATAATTACATGTTTATAAAAAAAGGTTCAAGTTTAGATTATAGGCTAATTGGTTTTTAATAATCTGACGAGGTTTAATTTAGGAAAAAACTCTCTTCTAAAAAGAAATGTCTTAAAAATAGATATAATTTTTATATTGTTATAGTGATTGAAATTTGGCATAAGTGTTTATTACATCTTAAAATAAGCATCACTTACAAGAGTAAGTATAAATAATCAGCTTTCCAGAAGAATATAAAGTCTTAACCAAAGTATCTTATTTATATTCAAATGCATACACGAAAACAAATTCCTACAACGCTAATTAAAATCACCTTAACACTCAAAATACAAAATAATCTAAATAAAAAAAAAACAGTATTTCAAATGGCAAAAACATAAATTAAAAAACTTCAAATAACAAAATTTAGAAGCTTGTTAACAGCATACTAAATAAATAATAACAAATAAATAAAACATGAGTAATGATTTAAAACGAGCAGACTAGTATTATATTGCACATCGAAGTTGATAGCTGCAAGTTATTTTCAAGGCTCTATTCAAAGAAACATAACCTACCAAATTCTATGTGTACCTTATTCATCGAAAACACATATGTAATACGCACCTCTAACTGTAAAAAAGTATTGGCGGTATTACGGAATTATACACATTTCTACTTCTCAGTAACTTACAAAAATATTTTAATAGCACAAACAGCAAGACACGTAAATAAATAATAGATAAACAAAAGCGCGTGGAAAGCAAGAATACATTATCAGAAGTACCTTGTCAGTCATTTTAATCGTTATGAAAATTTTGGTGTACTAATTCTTACATTATAATTTCAATAGTAGCCCTCGGTAACACGAACATAATGTACTCAATATCATTACGGATTCACAACTAGCCCTTTTTTATTTAAGAAACATCTTATTCGTTAAATGGTAACTGTTTTTGTAAGAACAGCGATATTTTTCCCTATGTTTACTTGCTGTTGATGTATTCCCGTAATATATTCGTGGTATACTCCTGACAATGGGGCAGAGAAAACAAGTAGAGTTTCAATCTCGGTGTTATGGCTCCATATCATTTTAGACACCCCAAAACGTTCATTCTGATGGTGCTAAATCATGTCCACGCCCTACAGCTACCTTGCTACAGATAGAAAACATTTTTACATATTACGTCTCACATAAAAAATCTAGCTTTGTTCATTTTTTTGAGTTTCTGTCATGTAACCGGGTAGTTGTTACGTTGTATAGTACTGCTTATAATGATCATTTCTTGTTCATATAACTCTAGCTCGCCACATATCGATTTTGCTCGATGTTGTATCATCGGACGATCCCCTTCTTTTCACTTTATTGGTAGTGAGAGTTAAAGTATTGTCAGGTGGATATTGGTTTGCAATACACGGATGTTTAATCCATGTTCTGTTTGTTCATCTAGGA
The DNA here is from genome assembly GCA_037127315.1 of Ascarosepion bandense. Taxonomy (NCBI): domain Eukaryota; kingdom Metazoa; phylum Mollusca; class Cephalopoda; order Sepiida; family Sepiidae; genus Ascarosepion; species Ascarosepion bandense. The sequence continues at coordinate 638,147 of JBBBDQ010029483.1, forward strand.
TGGATATTTTTTTATTTTTCTCTCTCAACAAACCGTCAAAATAATATATGTTAAGAATTACGATATCACATCTCTGAAATATAGACAGATAGTGTTCTTTAAGTTCCTCGTTGCTTACTCGCTCCCTCCATGGAATTCTCAGTATATTTCTGTAGAACAATAGCTATGTTACTTCTGGTTTTCTTTTGGTTAGTTAGGAGTGTGTCTAGCATCAACTGCCATATAACAGAATGGGTATCACTGAGTCATCCAATACTTATTTCTTTCTATCTAAACAATTTTTTTGTTTTTCAGCATTCTACTTATCTACTGAAATGTCCCTTTCGCTAGTCCACCGCGTGTTCACATTTCAATGTCAAGATTTCTATAATCTGTTAAACATTTCCAAGATGTTTAACTTTTTGTATTTACTTGATGTTAACATTTTTAATTTCTATCTCGCATCTTGAACTTTTCTTCTTGTTGATGACTATACGTCCTGTCTTCTTGCTGTTGATAATCTTTCTTTCTCTCTTTCTATTTTATTTTTATATTTTACCCTGTCTCAGAGGTTTTATAATTTACTTTCTGTCAACTATTAACATTTACATATGTGTATCTTATATTATTAAGATTATGTCCACTGATAATAAATCCTGGTGGCGTCTCCAGCTGCATTAGGATAGCCTTACTGTAGGTTGAATATATCTGGGGAGAAATAAAGATTTTTGTCTTGCAAGCCCTTTCTATTTGTGATGCTTTTAATTCATTCATAAGTTGGAGTTTACCCGTAGAAAATCCTTTGAATATTCTAACACCCTCTCCCAAATATATCTGGTTTTCATACCAGTTCACATATATTATTGTGCTCTAACTTAAGAAAACAATTTGGGTAATCTAAAAACAACTGTATACATTTGCTTTCTATCATTCTCATAATTAATATTACTTTTCTTGTTCCATTGTCTTTCAGGTAAAAACCCCGTTCTTCTCTTATTTTTGGACACTATCCATCAAGATATTGTTCTAAGGAAACACCCACTTATACTTCAATTGTAAAATTCTGATTGATGTACAGAAGTATTGGTTCAATATATTTGAGTGCTATTCTCATTCAATCTTCTTTAGATGAGAGAAAATCATTATTTATTGAAAAATCATTCCGAGAGCATTAAATTGGGATCCTGAAGCTTAAGAATTGTGGCAGGGTTATCCTGATTGAATGTTTTTTTCATGTACTTCTGACTCTGTTGAAATTATTTAAGGGTAAATATCCGTATTTTGATTTAATCCCCAGTTAACCAAAAAACAATATTCCAGTATGTAACTGGCTCACATAAATATTCCTTAGCAAAGTTCAGATAATCCTCAACGTGATATCTATCTATCTATCTATCTATCTATCTATCTATCTATCTATCTATCTATCTATATTGTGTATTTTGACTGTCATACCTCTTTTATTCACGTTTTGTAGAAAATGACGGGCAATGTACTGGTGTTATGTATTTTTTTATAATTTTTTATGTGATCTTAAATTTGTCAGTACTCAAATTTTACACATAGCCCGAATGATTCATTTATCAATAAAACAAATATAATAGCATCAGCTACATGTAAATTAGGGCTAAAAATAATGGAAAACAATGAGCTAACATTCAATTCTATCACCACAATGTACTGATTGTGTTTACAAAAAACCCCATAACTCTGGATACATACATAAAACAATCTATATATTCAGTTATAAATAAAATAAAACAAATCCTTGAATGAACAGAATTATTGCTGGAAACGCTTGGAAAATAAAACATTCTAACACTTTTTATATAATTTGTGTACCGAAACAAAAAATAAGAAAAAAAAAAAATAAGGACACATAAAAATTTTATAAAATCATAACCACAGCACGTTAATCCAGATACTTCTAAACTCTAGATTTTTCTAAACGCTATCAAAACAGACAAGTGATAATTGGGCAACTTCAGCCACGTATAAGGCAAAACTGTTTAGCCTGTTTTACCACGCAGACGATGTCAAATAATTATTGGAACGTTCCTATGAACGTACATTTTTTCCAGGATCTTTAGCAATAGATCAGGTATATGAGCTCCATTAATATATATATATATATATATATATATATATATATATGCTATCCATATGAAAATGGATGATTATCATTTTCACAACCAACATTGCCTGATGACGAGATTCTATCTCGAAACATAAAACTTGTCCTAGTGTACTTCTAATTCATAATTATAATGGTTATATTATGCTGTACAATATTTATTGTATTAATCACTGTTTTTAAAAAAATAAATGCCAGGGAACTAAAAATAGTAAAACCTTGGGTTCTCTTTACATGGATATATATATATATATATATATATATATATATATATATATATAAAAAATCTGTCCGAAAACTCCATGCCAATTTGTAGACGTTCATGTTCCAACACGTGAAAACACATATTTATAAAAAAATCGTCCATATGAAAATGGATGATTATAATATCATTTCATAGATATGATTCTTTTTTATTACTGTAAATACAAAAATACCTCGCAACCAACAAAATAGATATGTGCTGTCTAAGGTTTGCTTTAGCTGACAGAATTTACATGAAGTGGTTTTGTAAGTTTAGAGTTGCTAATTGTAACTATTTTTGTGAATGACTCTAAAGAGAACTGCTCACAGCAGATGATGACAAATGAAGACAGTGATTGAGAATAACCCACATAACACAACGCAAGATTTGACAGAAACACTACAGCTAACAAATTACACGATACCTGAAAAGTTGGATAATTACATCACTGTGTGATCTGAGTGAAAAATTCATTTGCATCGGATTTATCTTTAGATAAACACAATAAAAATGCACTCTTTTAGTCAAATTGTGAAAACTGGTTCGTTTACGACAATGTCCACCAAAGATCCTTGTGTAAGTGTCATGAGGCAAATTTAGCCATAACAAGTGCTTGTCTTAATTATAAGAAAGTCATACTGTGCAGCTGCTAACTAAACAGTTAATTGAAAAATCTGTCAGTTGATAAAAAGAAAAAATGCTTGTAGCAACTTGACAAATTAAAGGCAGCAATGCAAATAATAAAGCCTAGACTTATTATTTTCCATCAGTACAATGCCACACTCGAAGTTTTTTGTCGAGCTAGTAAAAATTGTTGCAGTTTGTCTGGGATGTGTTAGCCCAGCCGCCATATTTGGCCAGCATTGTTCTTTCGAATTTTCATTTATTGAGGTGGTTGCAACATATTCTTGGTAGTAAAAATTGTAATTCTTTGGATACTTTAAATATCACGTTGATAAGATTCTCGCCGAGAAAGCACTGACATTCCGGAAAGAGGGAATATTTAATGGCATGCATTTCTTTTATATTTTAATTTCCAATTCAGTATCGGGTTGAGCTTTCCGGACAACCCAATTAGGTAAGGAGATAATTAAGTATATATATGTATATACACTTCTATACATCAATATATATGTAGTAAGCAGGTGTGAATAGAACAATGCTCAATGCTGTATAACAGAACAGAAATATATGTTAATAAAGATACATATTATCTTACTTTTTAAGTACGGCTCCGAGTTTCCATAATCACGGCAATCTTTTCGTATCCTATCTTATTGGTCTATTTTTTCTTCGAATTAATAAATAGCTTTCCCTTCTTAAATTTCATTATCGGTATAAAATCTGATTTATTAATAATTTTATATTTATCAAATGTACATTCAAATTAGCATTTAATCAAATTAATCAACTAAATTGGCTTAACAATTAAATTAGATAATAAATTCTGTTGGCTTATCAATTCCATATATTTAATTAGATAATAAATACAATTTATATAATTAGAGATTCAGATAAATTCATTTAATAAATCAATTTATTAATTGATCAGTGTATACAATTAGATATGTAATTTAATAGAGTAAGGCTTAATTAAATTTAATTAGGTTTAGTAACGAAAACAATATGATACACCTAAGACACCTAATATATATATATATATATATATATATATATATATATATATATATGCAAAAATACACTATGTATACATAAGCATACTGAAATATAAAATACACATATAAAAACAAAAAAGAAAGAATAAATAATGAAAAAAACAAATTTTGACATACTAAGGTAATCATATACGAATAAAACATATAAAAGTAACATACTTGCATGACAAATATCGCATAGATAAACAATATATGAAAATATAAAAAAACAATACAACGCACACATAAGAAACAATATAAAAGAATAGATAAACATAAAAAATGTAAATACATACAAAAAACATAAAAACGAATGAGTATATATTTACATATATGTATGAATGCATACATACATACAAACATACATTTATAAACAAACTAGCAGTAAAGCTCGGCTTTGCTCGGGTGTAATGAAAGCTTTAAAACTACTTCATGGTTCTGGAGCTCAGACTCTTTGGATGTTGGCAAGAAAAACTAAAAAGCAGTAGTTTTTTCCAGTTAAAGCGAAACCGTAAACTGCAAGAAAAATGAATGGATGTAAGTCAAATTTTGATTTCCTGGTATCGATATCAAATAAGTTTTTTTCGTGGTAAACTGAATTTTGAAGGCTAAATACGTCCTCTGAGTAAATGGTATCATGGCTGAGACTAAGAACTACAATTATACCTACTTAGAGTCCAACCCGAAGCAAAAACTAAAATTAAAGAGCTGAAAAAATTACAGACATACAGGCAGATAAACAGGCACACACACACAAACAACTTGTCTTATATATATATATATATATATATATATATATATATATATATATATATATATTATCGATTTTCTGCACTGTTGTAAGAACTGCAACCTTGAAACTTCTGAATATCATTTCTTACGTCTTTGTCTATGAGTGTACCAAATTTGATTAAAATCGGACCTCTCCTTCTATAACCTGATTTTTTCGATTTTCAATATTTATCGGGGGTACCTCGACACAAAACCTGGCTAAGAACACTCGCAGACGCTTATAGTACAACTGTGTAAATTTTCAAGTAAAATCGGTTCAGCCGTTTTGGAGTCTATGGGTAACGGTCACACACACAGACACACACACACACACACACACACACGCACATATCACACACACAAAGTTCCATTTATAAATATGCTTAGATATAGTATAAAAACATACGTAACCAAACGCAAATAAATATGAACAGGAACCAAACATGAAAATAAAAAAATATAATATAATAAAAACATACGTTCGCAAACATTTAGACATATATATATACATATATATATCTGTAAATTCAGATAAAACTTAGTGAGGAAATGGCCATTTCCAATATGTCATTTTAAGGCATGCATTCTTCGACCCCTTATAAACAAAGAATGAGGAAAAGTTTAGGTAAAGGAAGGAGTTGCGATGTATTGGTTTTCATTGTGTTAGGCTGGGAGAAAAAATATTTCCTCTATGGTAGTGGGAGGTATGTGGCCTGACCCTTGGGTCAGTATTGGCTGGTGGTGGGGAATTAATTGCTTGGTTATCATTTAATTTTTTTTTTATTGGGACTAATAGGGGGAATATGATAATTATTGTAATTCATACTTATTTATATGACGACATATACTTATGATCTCACTTCTTTTGTTAAGGAGTATATTTTGTTCTTGAAATTGTAAATTTTAATTTATTCTGTCAAACATAAATTACTCCTATCTCTTTAGCTATTAGGGGTTCTAGCCTTGCCTATGAGTTCCCATTTTATCTGTAGATCTAAGTTACTTTCTTTTAATTCACAGTTTTTCTAGAAAGGGCTGTTTGTTATCTTAAACTAGGGTTGGTGAAGTAGTGCCTGTGAGTATAAGGCCGTTGCTTCCAAATTCCTGCCGAAATTCCGATATAAGCATTACGTCTCTCCTTATTTTTTAAGGGTAGATAGTTGCTTGATAGATCACATTTTCAGATCTACACTTATTCTCAATTTCTAGATCTACAGTTACAGGGAGAAATCATCATATTTTCTGTATTGAATTCCCTACACTATTTCAAGATTTGGTTATTATGAGAGCTAATAATGTCATACGTGCTATTACTACACGACTAACTTATCTTGGTCACTTTCCTATTGAATATGATACTCAGTGGGTTATCTCCATGAAAATGTGTACTTATTAAATTAAGCAAGATCTTTCCAATGTTAATAGTTGATAACTAATAACAGAAAATCTTCATCGACATCGACAAAATAGTGGTTATTCATTTCGTCAGATTTAATAACAAGTTTATCGGAATTGTTATTAGTGGCTAGGTCTTTTTTCATATTTTCTTGCAATTCATTAGTAGTGTTCAAAATTTTGATTCTATGAAGAATCAAGAATAAGTCCTATTCTAAGGCTATTGCTTGTTCATCAAAAGATGGTGTTTTTTGGGGATTTAAATCCGAAATATTCTTTATTGTATTTATTGTTATCTTTGTCGTGTTTAGAGAAGAATAGTTTCCATCTTATCTTACTGATGACGTTCTTAATCTTGTGTAAAATTGCCAGTTGATAATATTTTCTACCGGATACCAAGATGTTTTCGGTGAAGTAATGAAAGTTAAATAGTTACATATTCCGGTGACGTACAGGATATTAGGAATATACGTAATTACTACACCTAAAATAGTGTTGATCAGAAAGGATCGAAAAGTAGGTTATAAGGTAAATAAGAATCTATAAGCATATATGCTTGTATACACATCATTATATAGATATTAACCAATTGTAAATGAGATATGTACAATAATGTAGAGCAGAATAAAACGATATATTAATAAATATCCTACGTTTTAGACACCAATCTAATTCTCATTCATTGCAGCAATATTCGCGTTCTTTTCATATCATACTGGTTAATGATTTATAGGAATTAATAATTAGCATTTTTTTCTTAAAGTTCGCTGTGGGTATAAAATCTCATGTACTAATATTTATATATATATTAAATGTATAATCAAGTTAAGTTAATAATGAAACTTAAAATGGAATAGAATAATAAAAAATGGCGGGAGAAAAACGGATTTATAATTTAATTAAAGATATAAGTAAGATAGAATTAAGGCCCGTTAGTAAGATAGAATTAAGTACAAAAGAAAAAAAATGGCGTAAAGAATTCGGATAATTAATATGCACATATTTACGCATCCATCCATATGTATTTACAAATTCATACTATAGTTTAATATGAATCATATTTAAATAAAAAAATTGATTATTAGCCGGTCTATGTAAAATAGAAATTACATAAGATTATTACAGCAAAAATTAAAGTAGAAATTAAAGATAAAAATTAATAGCGTGATTAATATAATCTAATTAAGTTTAGTCAAATAAATATGTTTATTCATTCATCTGCATAATTAATTTAACCAATTCGATTAGATAATCAATTAAATATCTAATTCCCTTAGATAATCAATTAAATTAGATAATTAATTCCCTTAGATAATCATTTCAAATTATTCGATTAGATAATAAATATTTTTTTAATTAAATGTGCAGCTCAATTTATTTTATATTTCATTTTAATAATTGATCGATTTATGTTATTAGATAATTAATTTATAGTAAGATTTAACTAAAAATTAATTAGATTTAGTAGATAAAAAAGAAAATAATAATATGCACATTATATATATATATATATATATATATATATATATATGAAATAAGTAATAATAATAATTTGAATTATCTTACTCCGTTAATTACTTATATTGAACTTGTCTTTTGGTATGCATGTTTATATTTTATTGAACTTTAATGCTTATTCGTTTTATTTCATTTTTTGTAAATGCAATATTTGATTTCTTTCTTTGATTATCCGTTCTCTCCAATAGACAAAGGGCAGACGTTTTGACATCATTGGCGGAAACTTTGTAAATATGTATGAAATTCTAAAGTTGAAATTCTAAAGTTTCTGCGACACTGCCTCTACTCGCTCTTTCTCTACATAAATATGTGTAAGAAGACAGTCATTTAATCACGACTAGAACCCGAAAAAAGTTAAATGCTCACTCCGTAAATTTCCTTCTACGCAGTATGATCTCTGAAATTTGAAGCAGGATCCCCTGCAAGAAAGCACGTAAGCGTTAAGTTACGTAAGTAACTTAATGCTTTTCCTACCCCCACCCGCTGCTCCACGGTCCTTAATATATACAATGTAACGTGTTATTTCTAATCTCATTCATCGACACAGGTATGTATAATAAAAGTGTTTTTTTGGTCGAAACTCTGGCAACTAAACCGACTAACTCAATGCACTCTATTGTGAGTGAAGTGGAAGGCCAGCAACCCAATGTGGACTAAAAAGAGACCAACATAAAGAGCGGATGAACTTTGGACGAGTCAGCGGTCAGTGAAATAGAGGCATTGTCTCAATAAATCACAGTGGAGAAGGCAACAGAATACCATTCTACTATATTTTCCGAGAACAATAATGGCCTTTAAAAATAGACATATGAAATCCAACGGAGTAAAGGGGTACACTTCTAGAGGGAGTAATTTCTCGCCCGGTAAGGACCATATTGAGCAAGAGTTGTCACCTGATTGTCGTTCTGCGACTGTTAACACCAACGGCGTAAACGGGACGCAATTTTTCGGAGTTTATTTCTCGCCCGGGAAGGAACGACATGAGCAACAAGTGTCTCTGAACCGTTACTCCGCGACTGTGTGCAACAAATAAATAATCCCCTTGGGGATATAGAACGTCAGGATGCTTAACAACTGTGGTCAAAACGAGAATGTCAAACAGAAGATGAACAGATTGAACATCAATATTCTGAGAGTATGCGAAACAAGATAGCCTAACAATGGAGACTTCAACAGCGACAGCCACAGAATAATATATGAAGGAGGAAAAAAAACGAAAAGAAGCTGGCCTAATACTGGACGAAGAAATAAAGAAATGCGTTCTGGGATACTGTCAGGTTACCGGAGAGTTATTTTAGTCAAACTGAGAGGAAGACAACAACGCAAAGCACTTTAAAAAGTATGATATTTCTATTTCATACTGGATAATGCAAGGAAAGTAGAATCATAATGGGAGACTTGAATGGCAAGGCAGGTAAAGAGAGATGATCGGCAACTTTGGATTAGGAATCCTCAAGGAACGATGAGAAAATTGGTTCTGATTGTGCACAAGAGAAATACTCCAGCTATGGGAAGAATATGTATAAAATCCTTTCCACAACAAGGGAGAGCAACCAATAATGCACAAAGATGAGGCTGGACCGGATATATTAAATTCCGAAGTGGAAGCTGCAATGGCCAAATTAAATAGAATCAAATTACAGAAATAATGCATGAAATTTATAACAGTGGTGTAACACCGGATGATCTAAGCAAGTTTATTTTCATAGCACTGTTTAAGAAGCCAACTGAAAACGAATGCGAACTCCACCGAGCAATCAGTTTATTGCGTCTTAATCCTGATGAATAAAGTAAGAAGCAGAATCAGGCCAGAGATAAGACAAGAACAGAACCAAAGACATGGAACAAGGAAGGCCATATTTATGATTCAGATGCTATCCGAAAGAACAATAACAATGAGAAAGGACGTATTTTATCGATTATGTGAAAGGGTTCGACAAAATAAGTCAAAACATTTGATAGAAAGGCTCAGCAATTTCGACATATTTGAGAAAAACATGAGAATTTATCAAGAAACTTTACTGGCAGCAAACTGCCTGCATACTGTCAGGTAACAAATCCAAATTGGAGTAGATAGACTAAACTATCGTCCGGTTCACACTCCACCCACGTCTATTCAACAAGTGAAGAGGCTCATCCCTTGTTCCCTGTTTAGAATGTGGTTTCCGGCTTTCTCTTTTCCAATATTTTCCCTCTTACGTAGCCCCCTGCGCTTCAGTGTCATTACCGCCTTGCTCGGGGTGATATGATTAAAAAAAAAGATAAGGATGTGTCAAGAAATGATTACAAATAAACTGCCAGAAAACCGAATGCATGGTCATCACTAAAAGGAGCAGCCCAAAATACCAAATACAGGTAAAGAGTACTAAAATCGTTTCAAATATTAAATACCTGGGAAGTGTTCTAACAGAAACCAGAATGTGCCACACAGAGATCCGAAGGCGAAATGGCATGGCAAAAGACGCATTCAAGAAGCTGTGTAGAGTATTAAGAAACTGGAAAATTTCACTACAAACAAAGAGAGTACTGGATTGCTAGGTGGTGTCAGTTCTTCAGTATAGCAGTGAATGCTGAGCAATCTCATCTAAGATGAAAGAAAAACTTGAAGTAACTGAAATGTGGTTGTACAGAAGGATGCTGCGAATATCATAGATCGTGCATATTAGCAATGATGAAGTTTTGAAAAGGATGGAAACGAAAAGGAGATTAATACTGAGTATCAGGAAGAAACAGCTAAAGTTCTTGGGACTTGCAATGAGGAAGGAGATCTTGGCGAATCTGGTGCTAACAGGCCAGATAGGGGGAAAGAGAGACAAGGGAAAATAGCGTGTAACATTCTTGACGGGCCTGAGTTGGTGGATGACAGAATGGCGGTTGCGTGGCGTAACAGGAGAAAACGTGCTGAGAGTCACCAGTGATAGAGAGACGACGAAAGCTATGATCACCTACGTCCTGAAATAACAAAGCATAAAAACAACAATAATAATATAAAAAAGAAAGTATGCAAAAATACACGATGTATACATAAACAAAATAAACTAAATATAAAATACACAGATAAACACAAAAAGTGAAAATAAATAGAAAACATGTAGACATTGAAAACTATAAATTATTTAACAGAAAAAGTGAATTGATGACAATAAGTAGACATAGAAAAATATACTTAAATACTTAGATCCTGTAACCCTACCATTCCTCAGTTTCTTTTATAGTATAGTCAATTTTTCTGCTATGTTTCGGCTTAATAATTACTTAACATTTACCTAAACTAATACATTGTATGTATTTATATGTGTATACGTATGTATGTGAGTATTTCGGTATATATATATATATATATATATATATATATATATATATATAATCACATATTAATGTTGGTGTACATATGTTTTATTTATTATTTTATATTTATTTTACTTTTTATGTTTATTACATGTTTATATTTTATTTGTTTTGTGTTTGCTTACGTATGTTTTTTACTTATGCTATATTAGTTTATATATGTATGTGTATATATGTATAAATATATATTTGCATGTTTTCATAATTTTTATTTTTTATATGTATTTACATTCTATTATTTTTGTATATGTATTTTATTTATCTTGTTTCTTATGTATATTTTTGTATGGAATTGTTTTATGCGTTTACGGTCGCTGTGTGTATTTATGTATGTTTATTTATACTTATATGCATACATTATGCATGTATTATTTTCTGAATGTACTCTTTATTTGTCTGTGGGATTTTTGTTATGCCATATAACCTAAGCAGATCAATTTTCATAACACTACCTAAGAAGCCAGGTGGAAAGGAATGTTGACTCCACCGAACAATCTAGCGTGCGTGCTAAACTTGCATTTTGTATATACAATATTTTTGTCATTAGTAAAGGAACTCTAGATATATTTATGTAAGTGTATTAATTAAACTTATATAAATGATATAAAATAATGTGTTTAACTTTTACATATGTGTACATAAAAATGTATGATAAACGATTTTGCAATTTTCAACAGAGTTATACGGCCCTAAATCAATCCTCTTTTTATACAAGGTAGCTAAATCGAAAAGGTATAGACTGAATTAAATAATGTTTACATGATCAAATTCCTTAAATCCTCAGCTATAAAAGCATAATATGTAAAATATTTCTTGTATATGTTTGTCTTTTTATTTTCAGACGTGACATTCTTACTTCATGTATCGATTTTCGCCACTCCCTATTAATAGTAAGGCAATCCACTAACCCGTTATAAATTGGGCATAAAATTTTATCTGATTACTGCCAACGAATGCACTGTATGACATCGGAAATATACCATTGTAAAGAACCTATGAGAAAAGATAGAAGAACACTAACACCATAGACATTTTAATTAGCAGTTAACACATAATAAATACGGATTTTGTACATTTTTAATTCGAGTACCATGAATTGTTAATGTGTGCACGTTTTTATATGATCGATAATAGCCAGCTCAGACGTATTACCTTGTGAACCATGACGTGGTGTAATGGTTAGCAGTCTGGTCTCGCAAGATTGATTACGACTAAATAGTGTTTACGATCCTCACTGTATTCTTCCTGCTTCTGGTTTTGTGCCACATCTAAGCTACGCTTAGAAAATAACCGTAATTAAGCGTAATATTAATACGGAAAATAGAATTCGAATCCGGGATAGTATAGGTTAAATTTTGCACCACAACAAGGCATGAGTCCGTGTATTCTTCGCAAGCAATATCTTAAATAATAGAGTAGAATCAGCTCTTTATCGCGGGTGAAAACGTAAGAAATGGAAAACTCGGAATTCCAAGCCGTGAAGTAGACGAAAAACTAATTATTTTCTTGTGGCAGAAAGAGACATGGCAAATCACGTAATGAAGAGACATGGCATTTCGAAAATATTTCACGTCTCTTTGGAATAATGGATACCAAACTAGTTTTCACTGACAAATAATTTTGTAGTAATTTCTCTCATCGCTGGTCGGAGTTTTCAATTTAAGTGAATTATTTGCGCGTTTCTAACCGTTTGTATAAAGCCACATAAAAGTAGTATCATAAATGCTGATTTTCAAGTCGAACAGTAATATACCAATTAAATAATTAGGGTAACGCAATCTCCTGACTGACTCTAATCGTCTTCTTTTTCTTCTTCTTCTTTATGGGCCGTGTCTCTTTAAGACTTATAGGATCATGGCCTTTCACATCTCCTTATCCTTAGCTCTTAGCACACTTTCTCCTCTTACTCCTCTCAAGCTCCACTCTTTCATCTAATTGCTCAAGCCCATCAAGTATGTTACGGATTGATTTTCTCTGTCTCTCTTTCCCTCTATCTGATTTATGACTATCAGATTCTCTAAGCACTACTTCCTCATTACATGTCTAATAAACTTCAGCTGTCTTTTAATGATATCAAGCATTAATTTCATTTTCATTTCCATCCTTTCCAAAATCTCGTCGTTGCTCACATGGTATCATCAGTATCATCAGCATCCTTCTGTAGAACCACTTTTCGGCTCCTTCAAGTCTTCTCGTCATCTTTGGTGAAATTTTCCATCATTCATATTTCATTGCTAATATAAAACTTTATTTAATATTACAGCATAAAGATTTCATTAAATATGCATGCAAATTTCATGCATATATAGAATCCAATGCTGACAGAACATTCTGCTGAAAATCTCTTTTCTTAGGTCCCCAAATGAGACATCATTTTATCACAAGTTTTTCAACCCAATTTTCTTTGTTTTTATTGCTTCCTTCATCATGGTCTGCATTTAATGGAATTTACTATCTAACTGGTTACTTGTTTTTTTTCTTTTGGTGATTGACGAGTGTTTAATGTCCGGCTTTCTATATTGTAAGAAAGAAAGAGGGTGGTGAAGGAAAATGGAAAAAAAAAGTTAAAAATTACTGTCTAAGCAACCAGTAAATTGATCCAAAATATTTTTTCTTATTTTCTACTTGACCTTTTCCCTAGTATGATGTGAGTTGGGTCTGAGCCATAAAAAATATTTTATCGTTTTTGAAGATGCCGCCTCATAAGAGGACAACTTTAACTACTGGCCATGTTGACTAAGTTTGAATTTTTCTATTTAAATGTAAGCTGACTGATTAACCTACATACTTTTATGTGCGGTGTGGTGCAGGGATATCGGATCGGAATGAGCAATCGGGGAGCCGAGTTCAAATTCCAGTTAAATTCCTTGCATTCACTTACGCGCAAATACCCTTGGGAAATATATTAATCCGTCTCTTCTCTTCAGTTAGGGGTTAAATAACACGACAGATTGGGTTCTATAGCCTTGACTGGTAACCAGTCTACTACAGAATGTAATGGCAACCTACTGCGGGATAATCTTCTAACCAGTCAGTCATTTCTCTTTCGAGACCTGATTGTCCAAGCGTGTATAATGTACGATTCTTAAATGACTAATTCTCTTTATAGATATAAATTAATTTATGTATACATATATGCAGGATTGGATTGGTAAATTGGTAAATTGTTTTATTTAAATTATTTAACGTTTCCCTTAAGTATTCCTTATGTTAGTTATTAAAAATGTTAGAGTAAAATTTAACTTATAGTTATTTTGTTTTAAGTATTTTATTTTTTGTGAAGTAGTTGAAACAAAATTTTAGGTTTAAGCTTAGATAAATTATTTTCAATTGTTGTTTTTGTTGTGATATAGTTTGTTGGTAAAAAATATATTTTGAAAGATTCAGTTAGATAGAATTATCCACTCATCCTTTTTAAATAAATATAAACCCGCAGGAGATGATTTGTAAATTGTCACCATTTTATGTTTTTCCTTCATGAGCGTAGTCTGTTTTTGATTTTGTCAATTGCACCACATAGTTTAGTCAGTTGGGTACCGTCTGTGAGTAAAAGGGGGCCATGAAGCAGCTCACTCCGCCTGAAATTTGTAAAAGGCATGCTATACTACTTGGCATTTGAACCAGATTTTCTAATACGAACATTTCAGAGTTTTTGCGCGTCAATCTGAGGAAAAGTGCGGAGAACTCAGAAAGTGATGGATGATGTATCTAGTCAATGTCTTTGAAGGGATCACTAGTGATGTCGAGGTTATTTCTTCATTTATCTTCCCCAATGCTTTAGACACAACATTTTGGCATACATAACGTTCGCTGAGAAGGTAGTGTTGGTCTGGATGAAGAGTGTGTCTTCTGGAAATCCTTATGTCTGGCCACAGGACTCTGCATTATGACACACAAGCAGGGAAACCCAGTCATGGGTTTCTGCCACCGCATCATACTGCAGCCATCTTGATTATTATGTGTAGAGAGTAGTTGTACGAGAGACCAACAAAACTCCTTGTAACACCAAAAATGAACTGAAGGCAACTTATATGAGGAAACCGCCAAGAAGAGATACAAGAGTTTCGAAGTCGTCCGGAGTTCGTGACTCAAGCCAATGGCAATTTTATTAAATAAATTTAATCTTTAATATTTCAAGTTATTTTTGTGCAATTTTGGTAAATCAATTTTTTAAGAGATATCAATATAATTTTTATTTGAGTAGATGGCAGTTCATCCATCGCACCCTGTATCTTTCATAAGGCAATAACATCTTATTAACATAATTTATTTATATTATTAATGCACTGTTAGGTGCTCATTTCTTGATTTCTTTCACAATGCCCGTTGAATTGATATTTTCAATTATCATGTTGAGAAATTCGCTACTGAGATTTTTTGGTGAAAGCCAGCATCGAAACATTCGTGCCAGCACGGAGATACAAAGTCAAGCCACACACTTGTCTTTGGTTCTCACCTGCCTCTTCAGCTTCTAGAATAACTCTCCCTGTTATCCCGGAGCAACGTGTTGTATTTTAACACATGTCTCTTTGTCGACGCTTGTAATGAATACAAGCGTGTCCTCAAAGTGTCTCACTTACTATTTGTTGATACTGTATAGCCTGCCACAAGTTTAGCTCAGTATATTAATGGCGGCTTTGCGATGATGTACATAACAGAAAAAGTCCCTCTTAACTTCAATCAAATGTAAGTGACATCTGCTGTAGATAGGGCAGAATTCCTAGGCAAATTCAGACTGACGAGAAACACTTGTATGATTTTGCTAATAAATTATCTTTTATTTCAACCTCAAGCCATCTTAACTATCTTTATATGATTTTCCATAGTCTCTACTGAGTAATATGAAGGTATAAACCCATCAGATTTTCAAAGTATATTCTGACAAAGCTTGCAGATTTGTTGATATCTTTGAAGTTGTCGTAAACATTCTGTTGACTCTAATTTTTATAATAAATATCTCGATACTTTTTGCTTTATAGCTTGTTGTTATGACCGAAGGGACATAGAAAGATAACACTGACTCTGATATAAGGTTGAATAGTATAAAGCGTAGTACAAAGGTAAACGTGGAGTGGAGAGTACTTCCTCTCGCAGCGTCCTGACTCACTCATTCACTCACTCTGTATCTAATACTCAGTGACTCCTCAGTGTCAGTGTCTCTTCTCAATCAGAGTTAGTAGCCATATTTGTAGGTAGGTCCCCATAATAGCTTGTTAGATGTCATCCGTTGTAGTTAAGAAAATCTTGAGTCAACGACCACCACATAATATCACCCTCAGATTAACATCTCTTATCTCGCTTGGCAAATTACCATAGGATATTATTAATACCAAATAGGTGAAGCACTTTCACACATCATTTTGGACAAATACGACGGCTTACATTTGTCCAGGTTTACCGTTGCCACGGACGTCACTAAATTTATCTTTCAAGTTTTAGATAAAAAAGGCCATATTCAGTTTTTCGTCCAAGTTATCATAAGTTGGATTTCGCCAGAAGCTTAACAACTGCTATGTTTGTGTACGAATATTTTCCTTGTCCAGTATTTCATATTAAATCCTTTGATGAAAGTCGTGTTGAATAGACGCTTCTAGTTTATTTCATATAAATGCGTTGCCCTCCCGAGTTATATACTTTCACTTAAGCTGTTTCATATTTGTATCATTGACCTTCTAGATGTCATCAGGTGTCTATGCAGATGGCGAAACTATTTAATCCTGTTGTAGTAAAAAGTTCGGCAGATCCGACAAAGTAAAACTAGCAACTGAAAAGGAGCCAATCAGTTTGTAACTGAGACAAGACTGTAATTAATCAAATTAAATATCCAATTAATCTGTTTCTGATTTTAGTCGAGATTCTACAGACTTTTGAAATGACATAATTACAGAATATGAAGTGATATTTGACTAAATAGACGCTATTGAAGAGCGCCTGTTCTCTCGGCGCAACTTTCGAAAAAGGTAAGATGAATGAATATAAAATATTTCTATTAAGGCCTTATTTCTTCACATGGGCCACTCTTATTACAAATATAGTTACGTTAAAAATTCCTGGTCGAATTTTAGTTGTCCGAACAGTCTTTATTTTATATATATATATATATACAGGAGGTTACACAGGGGAAAGTGATGAGAAACAGGAGTTAGTTATAGGAAATGTCAGGAGTGTAATAGGCGGATGAGGATATCGAGGATGGGGGTGGAGTAGATGAAAGAACAGCTTGAGAGAATGAATGCGAGTTAGTCTAATAGGAGACTGACTATTGACCTTACATTTACATTTCTGAAGATTGTAGCTGTCGGGGAAGCAAGTACATGGAAGGGAATTCCACAGGTAGGAAGTGCGTGTAAAGAAGCTGTTAGAGTACAAATTGCGATTACATTTTTTCGGTTTCACTGGAAAATGGTGGGAGCTAGTTTCTAATCTAAAAACTCGTGTAAATTCATGCCTCGGAGGCACAAGTAATCTACGTTTATTGGAGCAGAAGCCGTGACAGTATTTATAGAAGAGGCACAGAGAAGCCACGTCACGCTGGTAAGACTGCGAGTGCAGCCGAGCTGCCAAGTAGTATCGACCCTCTGAAAAACTCTCAAAAACATAATAACCAGTGGAAAGTAATAATCAAATTAAACTCATTATATATTATAAAAAATTCAAAACAATTGACCTCATAGTTTTAATAACCCTACAAGCACTAAAGTAAATTCTCTACCAATGTAGTGTACCAGTTTACACGCCCATTCAGAGATTGCATCTCTGATACTAATAAAAACCCAGTACATGTATTGGTTTTACTACAACCACACTCACCCGTAGACTTATATGTCATCTTTCTGATCAGAGTACAATTAAACAACATTTCTCTGAAAAACATAAACATGTAGGTAATATCAGACAGATTTTGGTCAACAATATGGTGATCCTTACTCATACACACAGTAAGAGGAACCTGCAGATATTGGAGGCCATGTACATCAAATCTAAACAACCAACACTCAATAAAATCACCTTTAAATCCGGACATAACATATTACATTGCATTTGACTACATGGTTTTGTTGTCATTTCCCGCTATCACGCGGTGTGACGTCATAAAACCGTATTGGAAATTGGAAAACTGCGTTTATTATTTTTGGTAAGTATTGCCGTTGCCAAGCGGAGTTTTATGTCAACACAAAATAAAATCGTCGGTGATGGTGGATGTTATTGTAATACAGTCTATATAACCTCTCTGAAGATGGCTCATGTGAGGCGAACGCTTAGAAGCAAATCAATAAATAATTATCCAAATGTTGGAGAATTTTTGTCTTTATTTTCAACTGAAATTAAAGCCAAAATACGACGTTTAGAACGGCTCATGATTAAACATTATAGACATTCATTGTCTCTTATATTTAACAGCATATGTTTAGAAAATTATTTGCTGCCTCGATACATTATATATATATATATATATATATATATATATATATATATGTGTGTGTGTGTGTGTATGTGTGCGTGTGTGTGACTGGACTGTATCTGTGTGTGTGTTTCTATTTTTTAGTACAATTATTTTGCCCGACTGCCGCATTCATACAACAAAATCGATGATATGATGAACTGCTTTTTTTCAGGTAATATTTTCTGCCATTCATTTCATGTAATGCGAGTGTTCTCCTTGAAGCTCACTTGATTACTGAATGTGTTACCAGATGATGTTGTTATCTCAGGAATCAGCATTAATTAACTACTACATAGTTTTGATGCTGCATGTAGGTTCTGAATAAAAGGATCTAGCTTTATTTAACTTGCGATTCTCATCTAGCTCTTATAATTTCAAGATTTAAGGAATAACCAGATAAATATATACGATTCACTCGCATACATAAATTGGCGAGATGAAAAATAGCACACGTGATCTTTAGATTGCGTTCAAACAGACATTTTCCACATTGTATAGACCTCGGTTTCCACTTTTATATTTACATACGCTCCATCTGATATTGAGCACTTTTTGCCAGATATATAAATACCTTACAACTATATTTTAGCGCACACACACACACACACACACACACACACACATATATATATGTATATATATATATATATATATATATTATTCTTTAGTATCATGCATGTTATAGGTCAAAATTAATGTCTTTTCTTATTGTCAGAAATATGAGTGTATTATCAATATCAATATACAACATATATATATATATATTTAATAACTTTAACCTAAACGAAAAAATAGGAAGGAAAATCCCAATGTAATTAAAGTTACATAGCTAATATAAAATAAAATAAATTTTCAATGTTCAAAACTGTTGAATGATTATTTCAACATGAAATCCCTAAGAGAGATTTCACATCTCGTCAGCAACTAACACATTTTCTAAAATTATATATATATATAATTTTTGATTTGATTATATCGCGAAGTTCATGCACGTCATCTTAAAATATTATTTTCCGTCAAAATTACCTTTCTGTTCTTTTTTGCATAAAATACATGCGTGTTTGTGTGTGTGTGTGTGTGTGTGTGTTATCAGTATTCGGCTAATAAATACTTCACCTTACAATCTCATCAATCTCGTCACGCACGCGTAGACACAAACGTAGGTCCCATTCTTTTTCTTGAAATGAATTTAGAAAAGTACACACAAATCTGATGATTTTGTGCTCTGGAAAAAATGTCTAAAAACTTTTCATTTACCTTGTCCTAAACAAGAATGTATTTTTATATGCTTGACTTTTAAAAATGTCATAGTCCTGCTTTATCAGTTATGCCATCGCAATTGGTTCAATTCAGTAAGAAATCAATCCATTTGGGGACCGGTCCTGTAATGTCGCTGTTGACCTTTGCTTCGACATCAATAAATATTTGTGTGCGGCCACTCCCTTTTTGATTAGCGTTAGGCACACAAGAGAAAAATAGGAACATATACAGGGATGGCTCTGTCTCTTTTTTTCTACTGATATTGTGAACTGCATGCGTAACAATTAAGTTAATAGTTTAAACTTTTCACGGCGCTGTTTCCCTCTGCTGTCACAGTGACACTTTCCAAGACGTCTGTACTATTTACAGATTATCTAGATAACTTTTATCTGATAAATATTCTTGTAAGTTGGTATCTTTGGCTATTTCTTAAATAAGCTCTAGTTTTAAATATTGTATGCGCTACTTTATACGTTTCTCGTATATATATATATATATATATTAATCTAATGGTTCAGAGCAACTTACTGTATTGGTACGGAACAATGCTACAGCTAAGTGAAAAGTAATTTTCGTATCTATTCAGAGACTGTGTAACTAAAAAGTGAAGGATAAAAATTTAATAAAAATACCCACCCAGATATTGGTGTAGAGCAAAACCATTGATGTTGTAAAACTATGGTTTTAACTGAAAACTTGTTAAATAATATTTACCCCCTTTATTTTCTGGAAGAGAACATTGATATATATTTTTGCATATATAAACTGATACAGTGTCACACAGAAGTTTACAACACATTAAAAATGTTCTTTAGGTATTTTTAATACAGTTACAATTAATCAATTAAAATTTTACTGCTCGTAGAACATATATTTAGGTATTCACTTAAATAATCAGATTTTTCTTTAAATTGAAAACAAACAGATATTTATTTACTCAACAATTTAGAGCAATTTTTTTTATTTATGAATGTTTTTATAAACGACTTCAAATTTTACTAGAATAATACAAATTAGGATAGGGTTGTTTATTAGAACATTCCAGATTAATTTTATGAATACTTTTAGGAATTATTGTAATTTACTAAACGCAGCTTAGATGTGGCACAAGGCCGAAAGTATGGGGCACCCAGTGAGGATCGAACTCACTACTTAATTGCAATAGTTCTAGCGAGACAAGCTTGCTAACCATTACACCACCTCGAGGTGCCCAGTTTTAGGAATTATTAAAATTATTGTTTTTATATATATATATATATATATAATCGTTTCACCCCGAGCAAGGCATTCCACTGCCACTATAGGGGGGAAAGTGATGAGAAAGAATGGTTAGATATAGGAAATGTCAGAAGGAGGGTGATAGACGGGTAAGGATACCGAGAATGAGGGTTGGGTAGATGGTGAGAGTGTTGGAAAAATAGATGCAAGTTAGTGTGATAGGAGGTGTCTATTGACCTTACATTTAAACTCCTGCAGATTGTAGCTGTCGGAAAAGCATGCATGTGGAAGGGAATTCCACAGGCGGAAAGCGCGAGAAAAGAAGCTATTGGAGTAGAAATTACGGTTACATCTTATTTGTTTCACTGTAAAAGTTGTTAATCAAGTATCTCGTGTAAATTCGTACCTAGGCGGCACCAATGATCTAAATTCATCGGAGAAGAAGCCGTGAAAGTATTTATAGAAGAGGCACAAGGAAGCCACGTCACGCCGGGGAGGGAGTGGTTGCAGCCGGTCTGCCAAGTCAGTATCGATCACGTTACAGATTCTCTGTTGTATTTTGTCAAGAATCCCGAGGAGAGTAGCAGGTTGTGTCATTATTTTTCTGTTAAACGCCATTTAAACATTGATAAAATTGAGAAAAGCAAAATAATTCATCAAGACTTCCTTAAAGTATTGTTGGCATTCATACAAATGAACTTGGTTAAGGAAAGATATCTAGTCAGCTAAATGTGCCGCTGAATTCAGTTAGTAAAATAGTTTTTCAAATGTGTCACTAAATTCGTCACAAAATAGCTCTAATCATCCTAGAAATGTAACAAGACTCACGGAAAGATTATCGCTGAGAAAAGTCGGCCAGGAGCCCATAATATCGCTTACTGATCTTCAGTGAGAAAAAGAAGTAAGTGGTGTAAAGGCAAGTACAGACGCAATTCTTTGTTTACTTCGTCAATATGTCATCTTTTCGAGGAGTCCCAAAAAATCTTTTCGAGTACTCAAAAAAAAAAAAAAGAAAAAAAAAGTAAACAAAACAAAAAAACGCTTCTGAAGCGTAAACACATTAGATGTTCCAACAACCATTGTATTAAACTTGAAGCAATTTTTTAAAAAAGTACTTTGATCAAACGAATCGAAAATTGAAATTTTTATTGGAAATGCTGTGGCAAAGTTCTGAAGAACGAATCGAACCTTATATTCGCCGAAAGTTACTATCCAAACAGTAAGGTTTGCTGGCGGATCAATCAGGATTTTGGTTTGCTTTTGTGCTCGAAGTGAAGGAAATATTGAAATAGTAGAGGGGGAATGAATGAAGCATATTATCGGGATATTTTGAAGAGACATTTATGTCATAGTGCGCAGCGTGAAACTAATTTGGGTCTTTCAACGAGACAATGATCGTAAACATAGTGCAAAGCTTACAAAATCATCGTTAATTTAAAATAAAATAGGCATTGAAAATAGCCAAGATCTCAATCCGTTTAAAAGTAATGGAGAAAGCTTAAACTTTAAAATTGAAAAAATACCTGCAAAACCTGCTTGAACTAAAGGAATTTTGTTGTAAAGAATGGAAAAATATTAAGCAAGATACATTCAAGAAATTCGTAGGGGACCACTCTAAACCCCTACATGCTGCCATTAATCATAACAGTTATGCTACGAAATATTAATAGATGATTTAAAAAATGTATTGTATTTTCCGTTATTTAATATTATTAAATATCAAACATAGTGTGATTTTTTACTGAATACTTAAAAATATTGACTGTTTAATCAAAGTCTTAGAAACACGTATGTTTAGCAGTTAAAGATTCATTATTATAACTGTGTTAGAAATACATAAAGAACCATTTTTTGTAATGTTTTGGAAACTTTCACTTTCTACTGTATTAACGTTTAGTAGCTAACGTCCCCCCACCGCAAAAAAAAAAAAGAAACAAAAAATATAAAAAAATATTTATTTTGAAAACAATGGTCGTAAGGTTTTTAGGGAAACCTTACAGATCTGCACAAAAATAGTGTCATTGACTGAGATGAAGACAAGTTCAGTTCAGAGTTCCGAAAATGTACAGTGGAGGAGCTTCTCGTATATGATCCTATATGCGACTGACAAAATTGACTGCATTCTATGTCTATATAAATAGCTATTTCATTCTTTCACATTCTCATGTTCGAAAACATTCACTGGATATTGTTTTAAAATATATTAATCAGAAAGTGCAGGGTTTTTTACAATTGTTAAAACAAAGCAGCAGCCTCTCAAATTTTCCTGATGACGTTATCTTTCTGTTTTCATATTATTTATGGAACACATTTTGACATATTTTAACAAATATAGCAATGTCATGCCTTGGACGATAGAGCAGAAAATATTTTTTACGACGCATTCAACACTGCCTTTAATTTAATGGCAGCCATCTAAAGCATGTAATCTAGAGCTGCTCTTGACATTGTTGGTTTATATTTGATTCTATATGGTTGCAGATCCTGAAATATAATCTTTGTATCTTTCAATAAATATAATTTCAATTATTCTATAATTCTTTATTTGTGCCCAATCATTTTATTTAAAACATTGCAAAACGCTATGTAATTGGTATGTAAAAGCTTAAACTGTTTAGGTGACATTTCTTCGGAGAATATCTTGGTATTTATATGCTTTGTATTATAAGTACCATGCATAATTCTTCATAAATAATCAGAGAAAATATTTGAATATATTTGTTTAATATTAGATATTTTTATTAAAAACACACTGGGGAAGGTGACACGTATGATTAATTTACTTGTTTTTATCTATGTT
The DNA here is from genome assembly GCA_037127315.1 of Ascarosepion bandense. Taxonomy (NCBI): domain Eukaryota; kingdom Metazoa; phylum Mollusca; class Cephalopoda; order Sepiida; family Sepiidae; genus Ascarosepion; species Ascarosepion bandense. The sequence goes on from JBBBDQ010029483.1 coordinate 661,913, forward strand.
ATTAAATATTTGCATGTTGTATAAAGCATATAATAATTTGAGATAATGATTTACTGACAGAGACCCTAAAAATTTAAACAGAATTTGGAGGTGAGGTAGAAAATGTGGATACATGTATTTCAATATTGGCATAATTGTAAATATAACGAACCCGGCTGGAATTAGGATTTGTGGTACTACTATAGCGTGAGTTCTATTTCCCGTTTCGACTACAGCGTGAATTCTGCCTCAGTATATCGTGCAGTCTCTCTCCCGTTTCGACTATAACTTGAGGTCTACCGCAGCATCGTACAATAATATAATATTGTATATTTATATTGATTTAAACCCTATATTAATGTTTCTATATCTACATACGATTCATATCTATATCAAAGGTAGAGCAGTAAACATAAACACCCTAACAAACACAATAAATATATTTATTTTAGGGATAAACATTTCGTGTATTTTCTAGAAATTGCACGAATAAATCATTAGAATTTTTCTCATCATCTTTCAGCAAAACTAATCAAGACTTAACTGGAAGAACTGACTACCAAAACCTCGCATTTTCTTGAAAATAGTCGTTTTAACATCCAACCACAATTGCTCAATTGCCGCTGTCAATGGATTCACATAATGGTGCTGATGACGGAGGAGTACAGTAGAATTTCGCGCTGCCCCTAGAGAGACGATATATTCAGGTAGACTACACGTTACAGAAGTATCGAATTCTTTCTCTGATTTTCTGTTCCCGTTCGTTATCCATTACAACTCTTTCATATCAAAGCTTACAAAATCTCATACTCTGAAGTGATCAACCATCGAAGTACTCATCGGTTTTTAAAACTGATATAGACAGGTGATATGTATGGATATAAGTCAGCAATATAGACATCTATCTATCTATCTATCTATCTATCTATCTATCTATCTAGATAGATAGATATCTAGATAGATAGATATACTGATTTAAAATTTAAAATCTAGATAGATAGATATACTGATTTAAAATTTAAAATCTAGATAGATAGATATACTGATTTAAAATTTAAAATCTAGATAGATAGATAGATATACTGATTTAAAATTTAAGATTAAAATCTACTTAATACCTACGTGCCAGGCTATGAATTTATTGATTAATCTGCGTGTATGTAAATGAAAATAAATATTAAAACAGGGAATATCATATGGAAATACAATTAACAAAATTGCTCAAAATTCTGCTTCTTCTGTGCTAATATAAGAAAATAAAAGTTTTAAACTTGTCATTCGAAACGAAAAAGAAATTTTCCCGAGAACATTCTGTAAATTAAGATTTAATTCCGAAATGCGTATTCAAGTCAGTTTGCTTTCCGGAGGGAGGAAGAATCGTGCGCAAGTTTCAAATAATTGACAGGTAATTATTTTCATTTAGTAGAAAACAAAACTGAGTAAACACACACACACACACACACACACACACACACACACACACACACACACAAAATAAAAAACAAACAAACAAAAAACTAACAGAATGAAATATTTGACGGTAAGTTGAAATAAATTATTCTATCGATCAAAGTTTGCAACTTTTTGGGTAATTTTGTTAGTATTATTCTTGCCTTTCTTTCCACTCGTTCGTTTCTTTTTCTTTCTAGTAAAATTGTAAGATTTTCCTGTTATATACGATGATATTGAATGGTCTATCACCGATGGAGCACAATTACCTGGAATTAGTTATCTTCTGTCTAATTGGGGAATTTTATTTAAATAATTTGATACAAATAAAAACATGATTTTCAAGCAGTTACATTGGATAAAATATCTAAACTTATTTATAAATGGAACTTTGTCTGTGTGTGTATGTCCGTGTGTGTATCCGTTACATATAGACTCCAAAACGGCTGAACCAATTTTCTTGAAAACTTACACAGTTGTACTTTAAGCGTCTGTGAATGTTATTAGCTAGGTTTTGTGTCGAGGTACCCCCGATAAATATCGAAAATCGATAATCGAAAAAATCGGGTTATAGAAGGAGTGGTCCGATTTTAATGAAATTAAATACACTCATAGACAAAGACATAGGAAACGATATTCAGAAGTTTCAAGGTTGCAGTTCTTACAATAGTGCAGAAAATCGATTATATATATATATAAAAAAAGCAAAAGGTTTGTGTGTGTCTGTTTATCTGCCTGTATGTCAGTATTTTTTCAGCCCTTTTATTTTAGTTTTTGCTTCCAGTTTGGTTCTAAGTAGGTATAATTGTAGTTCTGAGTCTCAGCCATGATACCATTTACTCCGAGGACTTATTTAGCCTTCAAAATTCATTTTAGGACGAAAAACGTATTTGATATTGATATCAGGAAATCAAAATTTGACTTACATCTATTCATTTTTCTTTCAGTCTACGGTTTTGCTTTAACTGGAAACAACAATTGCTTTTTAGTCTTTTGTGCTAACGTCCAAAGATTCTGAGCTCAAGGACCATGGATTAGTTTTAAAGCTTTCATTACACCCGTGCAACGCCAGACTATACTGCTTGTAAGATATACAGATAGAAAATTAAATCTCTATTCAATAATATAACACAATGCAGCTTTAAGCTGAACGGTCCGGTAACATGTTACTTCGTTATTATGATAATAGAAAGAATTACGCGAAGCTAATAAACAAACATGTCTTGTGTTTCCATAACTGTAATATAATCATTAGTAAAGCAGATTCCGATGCTAATACATAATTTGTTACTGGAAATTAGAAAGGGACAGTTGAAATATCTGTAGCGCATAATGTGAAAAGAGGACTTGAAGATTTGATGCACAAAAAACATTTTCCAAATAGGATAACAGAAAACAGCGCATAAGCTAACTAACGATCTTGTGTAGCTGGTGAGCAGGAAAGTGATTAAAAGACACAATTTAAGAGCAACATATGGTAGGAAATTAAGGAGCCATGATCACCAACGTTCTAAACGGACGCGGCAAATATAAGATATATTTTTATTTTATCATTTAAAAAAAATAATTGTTTTTGAATCCTTTAATGAAATCAGTTGCATAGATAAAAGTACTAGATTATCAATACAGAAGTCATAACCAATCTGGTTTCACTTTTTGACGGTAAGCTTAAAAGAAAAATGAAGTATAATTCTAAATATTTTGCAAATTGTTAGCTTGATCGAGTTATAAAAATAATTTTGGAAAGAAAATTATTTGTAATTTGTTTTTTATTCCACAATCAAAATAGAAAAGTAGGATAGAGGGCACAACTTTAAAGACTGATTGTTAGCAAGCTCGATATATGTATAACTACTCTTCACGAGAAAAAATAATTTTCAATACATACATATTTGTATAAGTGAGCTAAACCTATGCTTAATAATTGTTTACATTACACAAGACATACTCATAGAATTTCGATGAATATTCTCAGTTTATATGCGTTTGTTGTCTTTAAATAGAAAAAGCGTTTATATATTAATTTGTTATAAAATTTAGCCATCCCTATTTGCAACGTAATGAAATATTCTCAGATAAAATAGATATCGATTTTTTCTTTTTAAATTTTTAGATTAAAAAACAAGTAAATATTTGATTCGCCTAAAATGAAGTTTACGCAGCTGATAAGCCATTCTTATACTCGTCCACACAACATTATAAACATTTCGTATTATGGAGGCTTTCGTGATCAGATCCCGACTGGAGGCATCCTCACACTTCACTCTCACGTGAGAGTGTCTCTTTGGGGTTTAATGTCTCTTTGGGGTTTAAATCTCAGAGACGTTAAGGCTGTGATTAATGCATTTTTATTAATGCAACAAATGTTGCAGGTTCGCTTTTCCATCATAAAGACGAACATCATATTTTTTTAACTTTCTCTAATTCATGGACGTCTACCAAACGCCTATTTTCTTTAATAAGAATTGCCTAACATTTGATCTTCTCTAGGAAATCCTAAATGTTGATGAAGGAAGGGAACTTCCAGCAAGAAGGCAATTCTCCAGTCGGTTTGCTGTTGCCACTGCTCTTATATTGGGTTGTTTTTATTAATTTCTTGTCGTCCGTAGTGCTTTCATTAAGTATTTGAGCGATCTATACTGAGAGGGGGTAAACATAAATAAGGGTCCTCATTGAACAAAAGTGTCTCAATTTCTTCTTGTAGACTTCATTAAAATATGAAAGGGAAAGGACTGATTGAAATACATCATTTGCCTCTCGCAACATCCTGAATATTCGTTTATATCTTTGACCTGACCAAACAATGGTCAATGTTCTTTTGGAATAAGGACTTTTTTGGGTCCTTTATGTTTTTGTTATTAACTTCTAAAGTTATGTAAGATTTTAAAATCCTCAGATTTCCTGGTTGTGTGATTTTCGAAGTTTTTGCTCTCTTCTTTTGTCACCAGCAGGCGGCCTTCCCTAAATTATAAAATGGGTTTAGGTTTTTTTTTCACTGTTTTAAGATGAAAGCTTCTTTGTCTTTTCGAGGAGGATGGTTCTGATTTTCTCAGTATACTGATTGGCGTATTTAGAAGTGACGGATTTAGGGTTGTTTCTGGTGTTGTGAGTGTGAATTTTGTGTTTGTTGTGGCTTGCCATTTTATAAAGAGTTACAGTTGATGATTTAGTGAGCGGAGTTTAGTCCATGATGTCAGTACCGAAGAATAAGAGTTGTTTACTCATTTTTCTTTTGAGTGTATCTTTAAGCTTTAATTTTTTGTTTTTTCTTATAACAGGGGGCATATTTTAAAAACATCTCCATTTATTTATTCGCATAGCTTGCCGGTTCATTGCCCTTGGAACTGATGGATTGACTATAACTCTACGTGTTCCTACGTGGGCTTCCAGGGACTGAGTTCCCGCTGTTTGGCGCTTCCCTCCAACCAGGCCAACGATTAGTCATTCCTATTTTACCTTCTCTGTGGTTGCTGGTGAACTCTTCTTGGGAAAAGAAGGCCTAGCATTGTAGTTTTTACGGCACGTGTTCTAGTTGCTGACATTCCCATTACAGAGAAATAACAGATTCAGCTAGAGAATGTATTTGTGCCGGCATCATCCAGTCCTTCTTTAATAGGCAGAAAAGTACTATCTATCCTCACTTCGAACATGTTGGTTTACGGCCGGACCTCTGCTTCCAGACAGTTTGGGATGGAGAGAAAGGGTTTTCGGTCAATCATGATTTCAGAACTCCATCTCCCGCTCAGGTCGTCAGAGAAAGCACTGAGAATCCGCCCGAACATGATGAAATATACAGAGATGTACTCTTCTAAAACTGGAGAAAGAACCTTCTATACTACGACTTGGTCTGTTTTTATAATAAGAAATTATGATGAAATATTTGTGATATTTTCTTGACTTGAGACATCCTCACAGTCGGTACGCGTTGATAAAAGTACATTCTACGCTAAATAATCTATCCTTTAACCAATATTTTGGATTTAACCCCCAGAGACGCCAAAGGCTTCATTACTGGATCTTTATTGGTACGACAAATTATGCGCTTTCGCTTGTCCACCGTAAAGACGAACTCAATACTTTTTCAAATTTTTCTTATTCCCGGACGGCTACCAAAAGTTCAACTTCTTTGATAAAATGTGTGTAACGTTTGGTACTCTCCAGGATATCCGTAGTGTTGATGATATATCACAGTGGGACTTCCAGAAGTAGGGAAATTCTCTGGCCTGTTTGGTGCTGTCACTTGTCATACTTTTAGGTTGTTTCTTTATGTGCTGCTGTTAGTTTCTCATTTTTCGAGTTTTGGCCATTATCGGCCACCATAACATTTCCCTCGGCTTCCTCATTATCAGTGGTAGGGGTACTTTTCTGTTGTTATTTTCCTTTGAACCAATGAAGTTCTTTTAATAAACGCCAGATTTTGTCAGCTACATCTTAAAAAATCGCTCCTTTTTCTAGAGATGTTTTTTCTTCAGGCCAAAACGAAATGTGAAACGAGAAAGTAATTGATTGAACGGAAAGACAGACAAGAAAGTGATAGCAAATAAATTTTAAAAAGTGTCTTTGGGGGAAAAAAACAAACAACTTTGTTAGCGTTTATACCTTAGCAATAAAAAAAAAGAGAATATAACACGATAAAACACTAGGTTTACCAGTAATTAAAAAATAACAAATAAAATAGAAAAATATGGAATTAAATTTTTTTATGTGCCGTGTCCTGCTAGGACGTAGGCGATCGTAGCCTTTCACATCTTCCTATCTATAGTAGCTCTTAACATACTTTCTACTGATATTCCTCATAAATCCAGCTCTGCCATCCATTTTCTCAAACCCATCAAGTAATGTACGCATTTCTTTCTCCTGTCACTCTTTTCGTTTACTTGACCTCTAAGTAAGAGACTCTCGAAGTCCACCTTTCTCATTACATATCCCAGAAACTTCAGCTGTTTTCCTGATGTTAAGTACTAGTTTCAGTTTCGTTTCCATTCTCTTCAAAACTTCCTCGTTGCTCAGATATTCTGTCTATGAAATCCTCAGCATCCTTCTGTAGAACTACATTTCGCTTGCTTCGAATGTTCCTTTCATCTTTGGTGACATTGTCTAGCATTCAGTGTCATACATTAAAACCAAAATCACATATTAATCTAATACATTCTTCTTTGTTTCCAGCGAAATTTTTCTGTCTATCAATATTCTACTCATCTTCTGGAATACATCCTTGGTCATGCCAATTCTCATTCGGATCTCAGTGTAGAACTTTTCAAGCTCTGTTAGAACACTATGTATATACTATTTTGTATCTGCTTGGTTTTAATATCCCCCGCCTGTAGCTGTTATTTTAAGCTTCTCTTTTTACTGATGACAATGCATTCAGTTTTCTTGTAGTTCATAAGTAGTCCTTTTTTCCGATTTCTTCAGCTACATTCTGTAGAATATCTTGTAGTTTTCTTTTGTATCTGCTATCAGCACTGTATCATCTGCGTATCTTATGTTGTTCAGATTATGGCTACCATTCAAAAATCCTGGCATGATTTCTGGGGTTGTCAAAATTGAATAAATTTGGCGAAAAGATACATCCATTTCTGTTTTTCTATATGTTGTGGAGTTGTTTTCGCAGTAGAGGCTAGTATGTGTGATAAAGTCAGTTCTAATAGGTTCGACTTACAAAACGTTTGGAACTTGATATAATATGTATTACGCAGTGTAGTCTTGCCAGGTCGCTGACTACTTTCCTATTCGACTGTCGGCTATCGGCTGACCCTCGTCCCTCTGACTACTCCTACTTAAATTAGATGGGAGAGTCTATTCAGTATAGAAAAGGTGTGTTTCATCATAACAGCCCCTTCTAAAACTTTACTCCTTAAGAGTAAAATAGTTTTATTTATATTTTTTATTTAATGTTTTACAGGAAATATGAAGAAAATAAAAACACTTCATTTTTTAGCAACATCTTAGCGTATCTCCTCCGTTTTGGATCCACTTTGAAGTGATTAGTTACCTTTCTTTTCCTCCTGGATCGGCGTACCTCAGGTAAAATCGTTGCTGGCGTTGGTAGATCAAACGTATAAAAAAATCAACTCTATAGGCGTTTCTTCCGCTGGACCGCTGTTAATCACGTCTGAAGAGCATCGTCTGATCTGGTTAATGTGCCGTCTGCACGTGAGCTTTTGCCTTTCACCAAGAACATCATGTTACCAGTCCGCTTTTCTATTTTTCCAATCTCCCAGAACGATTTATTCTGTTTGTAGACCTTAAAGTATACTTTTTCACCAGGATTGTATTTTTTTACCTGAATAAATTTTTCTCTACCTGGTTTTGTCTTTTTTGATAGTAATTTGTCGAAGACAGATCTTACCCGACGTGCGAACATCACCTCAGCTGTCGATTGTGAGGCTCGTCTATAGTTATTAGGTGTAATTCTGTATACAGGTAGAAACGTCTGTAGAGCTTCATCAGCAGGTATTTCCTTAGCTTTCTTTAAAGCTCTTTTTAGGGCGTCCATAAATTTTTCAGCTAACTCGTTTGATCTTGGGTGATATGGAGATGTGGAAACATTTTCGACGTTGTATTCCTTTCAAAAATCTTTAAATTGTTTCGACGTAAATTGACTTCCGTTGTCCGTCACAATTGTGTCTACCACACCAAACCATGCGAACAATTCAAGCAGGAAGTTTTTAGTACTTTGCATCGAAGGTTTTCTTATCCTTTGTATCTCAGGCCATTTCGAAAAACTATCCACTACTATGATGTAATGGCATCCACTCAGTGGACCTGCGAAATCCACATGTAACCTAGACCATGGTATGTCTGTTTTTGGCCAGGGATTAAATTTTATCGGGGTTGCCTTTGCAGCTAAATCACAGACTTTACATTTTGCCACTGCATTCTCACTGTCCCTGTCCATATTCAGTCAATATAAAAAACATCGCATTGGAATTTTCATTCTATTGCTGCCCGGAAGACCAGTATGAAAATTCTGTAGTATTTGCTTGTGCAGTGTGTATGAAATCACCACACGTTCTCTGTATAACAATACTGTATCGCAAAGCGAGAAACATTTGTTGTATACTGGTCTCTCTCGGCTATTTTTCCTTTAATTTTTTAAATATACTTGTCCCTGGAGGTTTCTTCATTTATTTTTTCTAGAGTTAACGGAAGTTCCCGAACTGCATTACACACAGTAAATTTCAGCTCTTCTTCTGACTTCAGTGAGGCAACTACTGTGTCTTCTAATGGTTCTCTCATTTTAGGATTTAACCTGGACAGCCCATCGGCGTAGCCAAATTTATTCGATGGAATGTACTCCATGCTGAAGTTATAATTTAGCAGTATTATACCCCATCTCTGTAATCGTTTGGTTGTATGTTTCGGCGAATCCTGTTTCGATTAAAAATCGAACTTAGAGGCTTATAATCAGTTTGTAGTTTAGAATGTCGACTATGGACAAAACGGTGAAATTTCGCTACCGCAAATATTATTCGTAGCGCCTCTTTCTCTATCTGAGAGTAATTCTTCTCAGTCGGAAGTAGTGCTCTGGAAGAATGAACAATTGGTTTTACTTGACCATCTGGCATTTTGTGTAAAATGCATGCTTCTACTACATAGACACTTGCGTCGCAAGCTACTATGATCTTTAAATTCGGGTTGTAGTGGGTTAAAAATAATTCCGCGGTTAACACTCCCTTTATCTTTTCAAATGCTTTCTGGCATTAATTACTCTATTTCCAGGGTTTTATCTTTCTTCAATAAATCATTTAATGGTGCCCACAGATTATACATTTTAGGGATGTATATTTGGTAATAATTTGCTAATCCCAAAAAACTTTGTAATGTGGTCATATCATTCGGAGCCGGTATGTCTTTTATAGCCGCTACTCGCTCTGAGTCTGGCCTTCTACTATTCTTATCGATGATCTGCCCCATATATTTTACTTTCTACATAAAAAAACTCACATTTGCTTTCCTTAAGTTTAAACCCAAATTCCTATATTTTTGAAATTACTGCATTTTCATGTTCCACGTGTTCTGCTATACTTGTACTTCTCATGAGCATGTCGTCCACATATACTACAGCTAAATCTAGACCACCCAACATCGAATACCTTACTTGCTGGAAAATAGCAGGCGCGACCTTGGTCCCAAAAGATAGTCTGTTAAATTTATACAGACCCCGATGTGTGTTTATACAAAAAATGTTGACTTTTCCATTTCTACTGGTATTTGCATATATGCTTCGCTGAGGTCTATTTTCGAAAATATTGTGCCTCCGTTTAGCTACGCAAATATTTCTTCTGTTGTTGGTAGGGGATAATTATAATCTGAGTGCCGCGTTCAAACCCGTCGAAAAATCAGCACAAACAGGAATTTTGTTTCATGTATACCGTCGGTATCGTCCATTCACTATACTCAACTTTTTTAAGTTTACCGGTTTTCTCTAATGTCTAATTCTTTATCTATCTGTTCAATTCCTTTTCTTTTTGAATACCGCCTGAGCGTTTTCTTTTAGCAAGAATTTTATCACCATCTTGGTACACGTTCTCAAAACTGGAGAAAAAACAGTAAAAATTTTTCCTTAAGTTTCTTTATTAATTTTCGGGCTTCGGTGTTTAAACTTTCTACTTTATAACAGAATGAATTTATTGGTAGATATCATGATTGGAATTACCAAGTAAGTTCGTGCTATGTTCTATGTCAAATAGTTTAGCTCTTTAGGTTTTTTTTAATTAACGTGTCGTTTGTAACATATTATCTAATATATTGTATTTTGTCTCCCGTCACTAACCTTGCGATGTTCTTAGTCTTCATTAAAGTTGGCTACACTAACTTTCTCTACGTATGGAAATTTACGATAGATAAATCCGAACCCGTGTCAAGTTGCATTTTTATATTTTTATTACTTATTTCGACGGTAACACATTTTCTGGTTATTGCATCTTTTACCTCGTTGGACTTTAATTTCCTTATTCTATTGACTTTAATTCTTGACTTGCATTGCGTGTTTTATGTCCCATTCTTTTACAGTTGAAACATTTTTTATTCCTAAAATCGCAATATCTGTACCATTGTAGTTCACCGCAAGGAAAATATGGCTCCCGGGAGTTTTTGTTTATTTTTTCTGGTATTTCACTTTTTGCTTGATAATCCGCAATTTTAGAATTCTTTTTGTTAGACTGAGGCTTAGTAGCTTATTTTCCTTATATACAAAACGCCAAACTGTCTGTTGTATTTCAGTCTGCGTGCTGCACTAGACTTCTTCAATTACCACAGTTTCATTCTTAGTTTGCATATAACTGAGATATAGTTTCTTGCACAGTCTTATCATTTTTTTAAAGTTGTGCAATTAACTGTATATATCTTCCTAAATCTTCTTATAATAGATTTGGTTTTTCATGTTACTCCCTGGAATTCTCTATGCCAATAATCGTCTTGGGTGTTCTTGAAACTAAGTGTTATTTATAACCTGGTTATTTGCTATGCACCATTGAACCCATTTCCCCCCGATTATTGCGGTTTCTCAGTTTAAAGTTCATTCTCTTTAACATTCTTGGCATTCAAGTCTCTTATAGTAATTCTAATTTTGGTTGTTTTCCACTAGGCCTTTAAGTTGTCTAGTATAGAGTAGAATGATTTTATTTCCTTTTTACTGTTTTGTGTTGTTTGTGCATACATTACTATAACAGTTATGTTGACGACCTTTTATTTCAGTTTAACTAAAATAAATTTGTCGGATAGCTGCCAGTATCCCAAAAATACCTATCTGATCCTGTAGATGTCACTGAAGAAATCTCCGTGATTTGCCATCACGTTTCGTATATTCCTTGAATGTAGATATTCAATTTGCTCATCTTCTGCTTAATATTTTCCAGATGTCCACAGTCGTTCAATGTTCTGACGTTTCGATTTCTTAAAGTAAATTTTGTTTGCTGCGATATCAGTCCGGTGAAACCTGTTACTCATGCCGTTCCTTTTCAAGCGAGGAATCAATTCCGAGGAACTGTACCCCTTTTACAGCATTGGATACTAACAGTAGCATGATGACTGTTAGGTGACACCTGCTGCCCATTTTGGTCTTTAGGACCTAACATCGTTAACGCCGTTGTGTTTTGTATATTAATTTGTAAAGGTGATGATTTCTTTATATCTTTCCAGGTTGGAATGGAAGCTGTTGAGAGAAGACTTAACAGTTGACACATTAGTAAAATCTAAATAATGATAAATAATGTTTTTCAATTTTCTTTCTTTTTTCTATTGTCTCTGCTTCTAGCTAGAATATCTCAGTATTTCAGGATGTTTGCAATTCTGAAAAAATAAAATACATAGATAATATACTTATTATTATTATATAGTAACACAATTAGAAACAACAAAATCAGAAACCAAAAAAGTCTGAGAAAAAATTGAATAGCACGTGGAAAAAATAATGGTTTGGCGATAAAAAATCTAACACTATTAAATAATGAACAAAAAACATTGAATAGAGTTTTCACAAAATAAGGTTTTAAAGCGCAAGATCTATAAAAAATCACGAATATAAAAATTAGTACAAGAAAATATACGAAAAAACTCGAGAGATGCGAAAGGAAAATAAACTGAAAAAAAGAATGAATAAATTAAAAGATAGCAAAAATCTATATTGAAAAAATAACAGAAATTACCGTCGCCTTCCGTAAAAAGATAAGTGTACTAAAAGTAAACTTAAATTTGTCTAGCGAGTTCGTCAAACGTTCCAGAAACAGTCACAGTTGTTTAAAAAAAAAGGTAAGAAGGAAGACCATCATATTTACTTTTGTAAAAATGCAATAAATGTGGCTCAAGGTAAAAAAATTAGTATTGAGGAAGGCTGGTCTTCTTTTATCTCAATTTAACCATCCTCATTAACTGACCTAAGCAGACTATACAGTATTCCTTGCATTGAAACCTGACATTCTTACTTATCATCTCTACTACAAATACATATACACCAAAACTCTGTGAAAATCTAGCTAATCCTATACGTACAATTTGTCTGCAGGGAGTGGGAAATAAAAAAAATATAAAAATGAAAAGCCTGAGAAATAGTTATACAATGAATAATATATTTACAAGAAGCTAAACAAAATTCCCCACCCACAAATCATTAATGGTGACAGAAACGTCAGTTCTTCTTCTTCTATGTCTCATGTTCTTTCAGGACGTAGACGATCATAACTTTTCATATATCCATATCCCTGGTGACTCTTAGCACACTTTCTCCCATTACTGCACCCAAACCCCGCTTTGCCATTCACTTGCTCAGGTCCTACAAAAATGTTATCCGCTGTTTTCCCCTGTCTCTTTTCCCCTTTATCGAACCTGTGAGTATCAGATTCTCTATTACATACATTCGGCTTTCTAGTAATTAATTTGTTGTCCTTTCTTCTGTCTTTCTACATCTACCATTTATGAGGTCGTGTAGTTTTCTTTCCGTGTCAGCTATCAGCATTATATCATCTGAGTATCTTGACAAATCCTGTCATAATTCTATGGTCCTCATAATAGTTTCGCTTTACAAAATGAATAGATCTGCTGAAAAGGCGCATCCTTGTCTTACACCCCTTTCTATCTTTGTATATCTGCAGAATTCGTTTCCTGTCCGTATGCAGACAGTAAAGCTTCTTCGTTACTCTGATGTTTTTGCCAAATATATCGGGGTTGTTGAGTATTTCTATCAATTCCTTGTGATGTACTTTGAAGAACACCTTGGCATAATCTACAAGACACAGGTAAACTTGATTTTTCATTTGTGTCGCCCTTTCTAATAGCATCTTAACCATAAATATTTCATTTCTTGTTCCAGTGTCCTTGATAAAACTGCACTGTTTTTTCCTATTTCCGGTCTGATTATGCTTCGCGCTCTATTCATCAGGAATCGGACAATGAGTTTCGTTATGTGGCTCATCAAACTACAGAAATTCCTTTGCCGCGTCGTCCACATCACGACTCAAAAAACAACTAGCAAACTTGGGAACTCATAATGCTCAGCTACGGAACGACACCGCTACAATCATAAACGACCTCAATGACAAAGAAACCAAACTACAGCACTCAAACTATGAACTCCCTAGACACTGTAAGCTTACAATTGAGAGTTGAAAACCGACTAGATAGTAATTCTTTTCATCTGACAATCTTCAAGATAATGCTTTCGTATTTGCTCACAATTGTTGAACTTTTTTGCCTGGTAAATGCCTGTTATTGTGTTCTGCAGAAAAACCACCTGTAGGAAATGTGGTGAGATTGATCACATCACCGTATCTTGTCTTGACTTCCGGCTACATGCGATAAAAAAAATATTTCTTGCTGATACTGATTGTTCCACGACGCTTGTAATGTGCCTTATTAAATCCAGATGCTTTGTCATCTAATGCAAACACAGCAACAGAGGTCCAGAGAAAAGAATGAACCTAGAGGAAAGAAAGTTTATAAATATCCATCAAGGGTTTTCATTTTTAAATTTGTTATTCTCTGCTTCCTAGTGACAAATTGTACATATGGGAGTAGTAGAATTTTTAAATTCTTTGATGTATTATGATGTTTGTAGTAAGAAAGTTTGTAGTAAAAATGGTGTTTGTAGTAAAGATGTAAGTAAAAATATGATGTTTTGGTGCAAGGAATATTGCATAGTTTGGGTCATCGAATGAGGCTAGTTAAGTTAATATTTTTTTACTTAAAAAAATAAATATTATGGACGCCCGCTTTTTTGACCGATTTTTGACAAATTTGTCAATTCACAGGGCTTTTGCCATTGACAACTACATAATTTTTTTTATTTTTCAAAGGATATGATTTTTGAACGTGGATATTTGTAAAATTGATTTAATTTATTCTTTTTCTACGTTTTTCATTGATTTGGTTTTGTTCGAATTTAATCTCTGCTTTTTTCTATCTATTATTTTATGTTTTTCAGTCGGCTTTGGGTGCCATATTTATTTTATTTCCGGTCGGTATGTTTTGTCTGCTGGTTTTGTCTGGTTCTATATTTTCTTTTTTTACTTAATTCTTGATTGTTATTATTTATTGCATTTCGTTTAATTTAATTTAGTGTTTTATTTAAATTTATCAAATTAAAAAATATCGAAAAATTTTTCTTGATTTGAACTGTTTATATTTTTTATTTCCTGTTAGTTTTCACGTTTTTGTAATTCGAAGTTATATTATTTTTTGTGGGGGTTAGCATTTATTTCTTCTAGGTACTTTGCTGTAATTATTTAATTTTCTTTGCATTTAATTTAAACTCTTTCCATGTTGCTGGGTTTGGTTTACATCTCGTTGTTTTGAATTTTATTTCCCTTTTAAATTAAGCCTCTTGTTTTATTAATCTATTTGAACCTTTTTCCGGGATTAAACAGTTTCATTTTTATATTGTCTTTATCCCCTTCTCTTATATTGTACATTGTATCTGATATACCTTTCTTTTTCAGAAGGTACTGGACTTAAAATATATTTGTTAACATGTAGTTTGTAAAAACCCTTTTGCGGGTTAATTAAAATTAATTTAATAATTAATTTAATTTTAACTGCTGTTCCCTCTCCCACCACATAAATAATACCCCACAAGGAATCTCACAAAGAATAACAAAAGTATATATATATATATATATATATATATATGTAAATTTATCTTGGAGCACGTCTCGAAGAACCCACCGCGGAGGGAAGGAAATAAAAAAAAGAAACGAAATAAGCACTTGAACATTAGTCAAAGTACTAGTCAAAAGCATTGTCAGGGCAAGTTGACATTAGTCAAAGTACTAGTCAAATGCATTGTCAGGGCAAGTTGGCCCTGACGATCCATTTGGTGAAACCTTGGTAGGTCTGTTGACTCTAGGTTACCTACCTACTTATATATATATTTGTTCAGGTTTATTTAATGATAGCTGAAAGGGGTCGTCGGTGATAAGAGACAAAAATAAATAAATGGATGTATTCTTCACCCCCAAACATCCATTTCTACGAATTTAGAAAGTGTGAATAAAGCAACAGAAAAAGGCAGCCCGAGAGTTATCCTGCTGGAACTACCCTCTGCGTTGTAATAAGAACCACGTGATGTCTAAGATATAGCCCAATAACCCTTAAAAGAGCATGAGCTTTTAGAAAACACTCGGAATTACAGAGGTTCAATAAGAGAATGAAGTCGATCTTCCTGTTGGACAAGTTGTCACGCAAAATTTGTCCTTACATGAAAAACAAAGATTCGATCACTGATAGCGTTTCCAACTTTTTGGACATTTGTTGGGTTCCAATCGCCCAGCAAAACTACCCAACGAGATGTCATAAAAATGTACGATGTTTAATGAACAAGATCAGTTAGAAAAAGGAAAGCTTTTCGCCTCCATAGAATTGTTTGTGTCGTTTCGTGTATATCACGACTCGCATAACACCTAGTAAGCATACGAACACATACTGTTAAGCCATTGTTCAACCCTTGTTGAACAGAGCAGGGAAACAGGAGAGGCGCTGATCATACCCCATTCATCACCGCACTGGGAGATGTGTTCAGAAGTCAGATCAAATTGGGAAAGTACGGCATAATATCGGCAGCCTTAAAAAGAGCCTACAGGAAATGATGATCAGCCCGATTTTATTACTTGGATTAATCAAAATTGATCAGCGCGGCTTCAGTGTCTACTTTCCCGACAATCAAGCGTACAAATTGAATGTTATCCTGAATAGTTCTACATTTTACAACACAAGTCTACTCGGGTCCAGTCAGACTAGAAAGGACAGCCTTAAAACAATTGTTTAAGATTTTGGCTAAAATTTTCAACTGTATATTTAACATCGTCAAAGGCCTTAAGTTATCTATCCACTCCCAACCGTCCTGGTTTTGCGAAGCACCTTGAATGCACACCTGGTAATGTGGTAAGGCATAAACTCCTGCATCATAAATGTTGAAAATCAGAAACAGCAAAGGAAAAAGACTCAAGTACATTTCATAAGGAAGACCATCTAATCCCGGAGTTTTGTTCCGACCAACCAGCTTCAACGCATCCAAGATCTCAGTCTGTTATGAAACCCTCGTACTTAGTCACAAAAAGTATTACATATGCCCGAGTCTGTAGGCACGGTCTCCCACCCAACAATGTGAGGCATGCCATATATCTTTACCATCTAGCAATAGATACGTCCCCATAAAAAAAGGTTTTGATCGCTCGATCAGCTTTAGCTTCACGTGCTGTTTGCTCTAGTAATATATTCAGATTGAATCGACGATTATATTCAATACAAAACGACGTGATTTTAGACTTTAAAGAATCCCTACCAGTTATATGACAGATTTGAGCTGGGGATTTGGATCAAACATGCCAAGAGACAGGACACCGACACATTGTTTCACTGATGTAGTCTCCACCTATCTTATGATGGAGACGTCAATGGACAATCAAGCAATATTCAATGGGGACGTTTAAGAGCGCTCTACAGGAAGTAGTGAAAATAAGTAGGGTTTTTCCTCGCACAAAACTCACTGAAGTTCTTATTTCTTCGTTAAAAACGAAAGAGAATGATCTGCTGCGAAGGTATCATTTACCTCTCACATTATTTATCATATGAGTAAGAAAATTTGTCCCGATTTCACAACAGTTAAAATCCATTTCGCTTTAACAAAGATTTCTTGGGTCCTATAAGTTTTTTATTGTACACTTTAAAAAATACATATTGTAAGACATAGTGCTGTTTTCTGCTTTTGCTTTTATTAGCCGACATTACTCTTCCTTTAAATTGTAATAGGGTTAAGATTTTTATTCTTTTTGATGATGTCTGAGGAGATGCTTCTTTATCTTTTGATTGAAGATTTTTTCCTTTTTTTAAGTGTGATAAGTCGAGTGTTTATGATGAAAATAAAGGGTGGTTTTAGGTGTCGTGTGTATGGGTTTAGATTTCTTTAGGCTATTCATTTTTAATGGTGATATAATTAATGATTTTTTTAAGCGGTGGTGGGCCTTTTGGGGGAAACGGAACCAAGGAAAAAGATTTTGTTGCCAATAGTTGCTGGCATTATTTATTTCAATGCTTATTTGAGTTTTAAAAGGTTCTTCTTCTCAAATCTTGTTTCTTTTGCCTCATTTGTCTTAATTTGTTTGTGTATTCGGCCGGCCACTGCTTTTAGAACTGTTGGAGATCATTGGATTAAATGCGTTCTTTAGCAATTGGAGCTTTCGTGGACTGAGGTCCAGCTGTTCAGCATTTCTTTCCAGTCTTAGCAACAACTAGCCATTCCTTCTCTTTTTTCACCTTGGCAGCTGGCAATGACTTTTCGAAAAATGGAGGCCAAGCATTGGACACAAACAAGCCTTTTATGGCACTGATACCAGTTGTTTACATACTCACGACGAAAATAACAGATTTGACCGAAAGGAGATTTGTGTCAGCGGAGGCCAGAACCCCAGAGACCTTTTTCTCTAGGCAGGAAGAGAACAGGTGACCATTTCGCTCTCACTTCCAGAAAGTTAATTTACATCCGGACACATTGATGGCATTTTCTGGTTCTCTACGCCTTGACAGTTGAGGATAGAGATGCAAGCTTTTCAGTCGATCATTAATTCGAAATCCCCCCCCTAAACAGGTCGTCGGAAGAAGCACTGAGAATCTTGATTAAATATGTATACGTTGGACAAAATGTAAATCGAAACTCAAAGTAAGACACGCTAACATTCACTGACATCAGCAAACGAGATTATCCGAAAGAAAATGGACGAAGAAAGAAAGACGAATGGATGACAAATGAGATTTTCGAAGATACACACACTCACCAAAAAGAAAACTTCATAAAGAATTTAGGAACAAATGCTGACAGGCTAAAGTAGAATGACTCAACAAAAATGTGCAGAAATAGAAAAAATTGAGTATCACAGATAAAGAAGATACGCATAAGGATTAAGAAAACTAATGGGGCAACAGGCATACAGTTCAACAGGCCGTATAAAATCTAATGATTGCTGATATTAAAATAGCAAAAATACTTAAGAGGTGTAACGAATATACCGGAAAATTCTTCCAAAAAGAACGAGAACAAACGGCAATACTAAAAATATTGACGAATGGGATATATAAAAAAAACCGAAGTGGAAATTTCACTAGACAAATTGAACAGAAAAAACACGGCAGGGTCAGACCAAAAAGGATTATAATAGAGATGCTGGCAGACTTTGATGAATGTGCCATAGAAAATACCACAGAAATATTAAATGAAATATAAAATAGTGGTGACAAAACTATATAGATCTGTTTTAATAGAAACAAGCATAAACAAATGTAAAGTCTACTGGACAACAAGCTTAATGAGCCACAAAACAAAACACATCATCTGGAATCTGATGAATAGCGCGCATGCTGAAAACAGACCGTAGTTAGGACAAAAACAATGCGAGCTCATCAAAGACACATGAACAAGGACTGCTATATTTTTGCAAATAATATTACCAGCAATACATATGTATAAAGACATCTAAATGGCTCAATGATTATGCAAAGGTGTTCAATAAAGTACATTAAAAAGATCTATTAAAACTGCTCAGCATCCTTGACATTTTCAGAGAAGACTTGATACTAATCAAGATTCTATACTGGCAGCAAACCGCGTGCATACGAACAGAAGATGAGCTTAAAAAATATACAAAAATTGAAATTAAACAACGAAATCTCTTACAGAAGAAAACAAAAGAAAGTAAGAAGAAAGGACACATTATAAACAAGAAGACAGAACATATGGTTATCAGCAAATGGATGAGTCAAAACTCCAAATTACAAATCGGGCATACTAACATTAATAAAGTACGAAAATTTAAATATTTAGGAAATGTTCTAACATTGCATGGAAAGTGCGACCTTGAGAATTAAAGACGTATTGAGATGGCCAATGATGCATTCCAAAAATATAAGCAGATTATTATGTGACAGAAAACATTTTTAGGTGAATTAACCATGGTCTCTTCAAGCTTCTAAACTGTAATATATATTACACAAGTATAAATATCTGGGAAAAATTTTAACAGAGGACGAAAGCCGAGACACTAAAATCTAAAAACGAATGGGATAGCAGACGATGCATTCCAAAAGTATTAAGAAACAGGAAAATTTCGATAGAAACAAAGAAAGAAGTATTCTGCTGTTATGTGATATCTGTCCTCCACTACGGCAGCAAATGCTGAACAATATTCTCGAAGATAAAGAAGAGACTTAAAGCAACAAAAACGTATTTATACGAAACATATTGAGGATGCCATGGACCAAACATTCAAGAACCAGGTTTAGGAGGAAATTGGAACATCATGGACACTTTAATTTAAAAAAGTTGAATCTTATGATACATACATTGACGAAGAAGGGTTTGGAAAACCTGATACACACAGAAGAAATTAATGGGAAAAGGAATAGAGGAAATCAGCGTTTAGATATTTGATAATCTTCAGAATGTTTGAAAATAAACAAGAAGAAAAAAACTATAAAGAGCTACAAGGAGCAAGAAAGGTCTACCCCCTAAAAAACACGGCACATAAAGATTTAAAATATTTGTAATTTAAGATATGGATTTCGTCAAATTAAATATATCGCAGGCCAATTTTATTAATTCTATTCAAAAGAAATTTACATCTATGATTCCGATACATTATAGGAATATCGTTCACAACTGTATATTGTTGGATGTAATACTTAATTTACTCAACTATATATGGAATTTTATTAAATTAAATCTAAGTATAAGTAAGACATAAAAACATAAACATAATCTTTTTTCTCTTTACACAAATTAAAAGAGAGAATAACCAACAGACTGATTTAAAGTAATTACACGATATAGTACATCTTTCATTTGACAATCATTTAACTTGATACCTAAGCGAAAAGTGTTATCTTGATAAGTCGTCGACCACAGATAAAAGAAAATATAATTTCCTTATTAAAATGACCAAAAGCTGAATTAAAGAAACCTGTTCACTGGCAAATGTCACAATTTCACTATGATTACCCACTGATTCTTTGATCATCACTCCTATGAGCAACTACCATACTACCGAGAGTTTCGGTTTAAAAAAAGAAAAGATATTTTTGAAGAGAGTTTGAAACGCCAGGTGTTCCACTAATCTTTAACAGAATTTTTATCGGAAAAAAAAAGAAAAGTTAGTAAGAATTGTCAGGTGAAAAAAAGAATGTCTAAATCAACTTTGGATAATCTCATTAAAGTTCAGAAAAAATGTCTGCGTGGCAACAAGTAGTGCATAAGATAAAGACGAACTATTTTAGTCTTCTTCTGAATATAGAAGTAGTATATGCACTGGTGTTTGTTAGAAATGTACTCTTATTTTTCCAGGTATAATATACGTATATATAAGATGTAGTTTTTGTTAAAGAAGTAAATGTTCTTTAAGGCCGACGTCAATTAAGACAAAAAACATTTCGTGTTGATCGCCTTTTCCAAATTGCAGGTCATAGGTCGCACCTTGGCTACGTCAAAATATTTTTTACTTACACTTACAAATTCCAGGAAATTCCTTATTTGTTTCTAGCTACACTGATGATGACTTTAAGAAGTCAAGAGCAGGGAAAATATTTCTGCAGAAATGAATTTGGCACAATTTCAGAAGGATTATTTGGAAAACACGATGAATAAAACGATATATCTCTTTTCTTAACATTTGCCTTAATATATATATATATATATATATATATATATATATATATATATATATACTACAGCTTAAAAGTTTGACTCTACCCCCAGAATAGCATGGAATACACTTGAGGAAAGAGTGAAATACTTACCAAACTTATATTTCGAGAAACTTTTGTAGCGGCTTCTAAATATTTGTGCTGCAGTAAAGAGGGGTAAAGAAGAATATTTTTTCTTGAGAAAAAATTAATTCTAAAATGGGTTTTCTCTTTTTTCAATCAGAAAATTTCTAATAAGAATCATAACACACTTTTTTAAACATCTATATCAATTTTCCCTTATTTAAATTACAATATAACAATATAATTACATATCTTGATAAATTTATAAAGGATTCTTCAAGTTTTCAATAGTGTTATATATATATATATATATATATATATATATATATATATATATAAAAATATATATTAATTAGATGTACATTTGGACATAGGATCTCTAATACAGACTCTACGTCACGTCAGCGAAATTGTTTTTTCCAAATGGCGAAGGCCCTGGGTTAGAGTGTGGTGGGGTTTTAGGTTAACAACGGTCACAAAGTGGAAAAGGACAAAGCTGGTAGTTACGGGGTTACAGGGTGTTGAAATTTATATTTAGGAAGGGGAGCAATAGGAGTTCATATTTTATAAAGATAGACAACTAAATGAGTTAAATTACTTTTTAAGTTGAGATTTTGGACTGTTTGAAAAGGTGTATTTAGGCGAGAAGAAATGAGTTTCAATATAAGATTTTAAAATTTTTTATTTAAATTTATTTGATTAAAACTTTTAGGTAGAAGCGAGCTAAATGCCAATTACAGGAAGTTATCAGTTTAAAAATTATTAGAGAAAAAATATGAGAGAAAAAGTAATATATATATATATATATATATATATATATATATGTGTGTGTGTGTGTTAACCAAGGAAAAAGGGGTTTAGTAAAAGAATCCATATTTTCTAAAGATAGGCAATTAAAGGAGCTTGGGATAGGAAGGTAGGGGTGTTAAAATACTTTTTAAGGTTAACGTTAGGGTAAAATTAAGATTAAAACTTAAGTTGAATCCTTTTAATTTATATTCTAACATCTAGTCAACGGGGATTTAAATTCTAAATTTAAGTATGGCGTCACTTACTGATGAATTCCCTCCTAAGATTCAGTAGCCGGTGTTGGTGGGGGTATTTTAATATTTAAATTTTTTCCAGTAAACATAGACAGCACCTATCACGAAAATTCATCAGAATACGGGCTGAACCTATCAGTTTCCAGCTAATTTCAGGATCCAGCCCTTCCTCTTTCATTTTCCAGAATGCCCGCGAAAGGGCTGTCTGGTACCTCTGACCGGGGTTCGAAAAGTGTACTTGTGTTTATACAGTCTTTGTTTGAAAGGACCGGCGGACATACCGATATAGGTCCGGACGTCGATTTCTTTGTTAGATGGAGAAATGCGGGTTTCATAAATCACCTGGGTGGGTTTGCATTTTCCCTCCACCGGGCAGGCGTCAACAGAATTACAGTTGCATTCGTTTAGAATTCCGGACCTAGATTCAGCATTGCGCAAGTTCACCAGAATACTCCTATTATGGGAACTAATAAGGCTGTCCATATACGGGGTGCAATAATAACTAATTTTAAGTGTGTACCTATTAAAAATCTTCTGTAGAGGGTTACTGTTATTAACATTTTTGTCTATTAACTTGAGAAAATATTTACCAATATTGATGTTAGTTAGTTTACAATACGGGGGTTAAACCAAATTACCTTTCTTTTTCTACAGTTTCCTTTATTTTTATTTTTGGATGATTCGGAGTCTATTGTAGGTTTATTATATGTTAACTTGTTCTTATATCCGCTTTTTTGAAGGGCCTTATTGTAAATATTTAATTAACTATCTAATTAACTAATTATATATATATATATATATATATGTATATATATAATTAGTTAATTAGATAGTCTTTTGTCAAAATTAAATTAGATCAGTGCAAAGTTATATGAAAAAGTGTTCAATACAATTTTATTGTAGAACTTCTGAATATTTTTCCTTTGAAAACAAGTTATTTTGCGACCTACTTTTCTACGTTTTGGTGTTTTCGGTCAATTTAGAATAACTGATTTTACTGTCTTTTAAACGCTGATGTCACAGGTATTTTTTTTATAAACAGGCAATTTTCAAAATTAAAAGAAGTTACTTAAAGGCCTTAAATAACTTTCATACATGATTGTATGATCTTAGTAGGTATTTGTTGGTATGATTATGCTTGGACATAATTTCTGTTCTTTCATTTAGTAATTCATTTTTGTCTGGGAACAACATAATAGCGTAGTTTTCATCCTGGCATAATCTGGATATTTTACCACCGTTGTAAATTTTGGCTCTTTTTAATATTCTCCAAATATTAGGTTTTTCTGTACTTTAATTTTAATTTCTACACGTGGCTAACCAGTTTTGTTTAACTTTGTAGGTTTTCCAGTTTAAATGTAGACTTATTGCTATTCCACCTGACTTAAAAAATGTCTTTGATAGATCCAAAACATGTTTTGCTTTTAAGATTTATGTCATGTACTTTTGCTTTGTAAATTATCCCTTTTGTATTACAAATTCCGTTAAGTAGGCATTTATTTTTGTCGCTACAGTTACATTCCTTGTTAATGATGTTTTGTACGTTGTTATTTAGGATTCTGGCGTTTTGTTTTTATGTAAGTTTTTAATTACTAGTAGAGCTATAACTCAGTTTGATTGTATTCCTATTGTAAGTTTTGTGTAATTGGAAACATTTTAGAAATTTTTCATAATGTAGTTTAAAAGTATTTGTTCTATTTTGGTTTTTACTTGAAAGTTCAATGATTGGTTAAACCAGATAATGTTTCGTTTTTTTATTGTTCTTTATTTATCTGCTTGGTTGGCGCTTGAATTCTAAAATGTTCTTATGGTAAGATTTTTAGGTTATCTTCACAATCTTTTTCTTTTCATTAAATATTGCTTTGCCTGACGAATTTTTGATAACCTGTGTCTTATTTCTTTTATAGATGTGCTAGATTAGCTTATGGTTTGATTTGATCTTGTGTTTACGCACATTAAAGTTGTGCTTGCTTTTTTATATATGGAGAGAGACTGCAAGTTTGTAAATTAAATTCTAAATCTAAATATTGGTTACCTTGTTATTTGTTTCAACTACTATTTCAACTCTAGACCTTCAAAGAGTTTGTAAAGCCTTTTCCTTATTCTATCATTTTTATGTTGTTTTAGAGTGCTCTTATTAATCTGTTATCTATTTATAATTAGTTTATGTGAATTACATTGATTTTACTTAGGATATGTATTCCCATCAATTCAGAAATTTTGGCTCCTCAAACGAGCCTTGTGGTACATCAAATATGTCGTTATTTGACTTTCTATTCAATATTTGACCATTGTTATAGTATGGATTTTCGGCAGTGAAGAACTAATAAATATGTTCTGATATTAAAATCTATGTACCGTTTAGCGAAATTTAATGTTTACACTAAAACTTTTTTCAGATATTTATGGGTAAAAATATTTAATGTCATATTTTATGAAAATTTATTTGTTTTTGTTTTGAATGTTTTGAAACCAGAAAATACAATCACTTGTGTTTTTTTCCACGGGTTGACATGTTTTTTAATATTGTATGGCTTAATTAACCCATTTCGTTTTTTTTGGGGGGATTATAAACCGGTACAAGGGGCTATTAAGAAAAATCTTCTTTTCTTTTATTGTCAGGAAAGTTTGATTATCTGTCAAAATTTGTATCTTGTTGCTTAAATCCAACTTTTGTATAATAATTTTAGCTTTTTTGTTCATATTTTAAATATAAGAACCTGGAGCTTTTTGTAAGCTTTGGTGATTTCTTTACTGATATTTTTTTCGTATACCTTTCGGTTGATTACACATATTTTGTTGTATTTGTCTCCTTTAATAAAGATATTTTGTGTATTTTTAATTTTTTGGATTTAGTGTTTAATAGTTTTTGAAATGTGTTGTTAATTTTTTAAAATTTTATTTTGTCTAATATTGAAATCATATGTTTTTCAAATTTAATTATTTTTTGATTGAAGGGGAATAACACTTGGTTTTGAAATTGAAATTTCTCATGTCTTTTTTTCTTTTTTCCCTGCATACTTTTTATAAAGAATAATGATTTCCATCTGATTTTTTTAAGAAACTGTTTAATGTTTTGTATTAAACGTAGAATATATTGTTTGGTATGTTTCTAAGTGATTGTGGTAATTTAAATTCTTGCATTTTTGTTCTTTCTCCGTGTGGTCCAGTAGATCCTGCATCATTCATAGTTAAAATAAACTGACGATAAAAATGCTCAATCGCATATTAATTAGTTAATTAGTTATTTTTCGGTCATAGTTAAATTAGACCAGGACACAGTTGCATTAAAAGTGTTCAATGTAATTATATTGTTGAACTGTTGAACATTTTTCATTTAGAAACGAGTTATTTTGCGACTTGGGTTTTTCTAGGTTTCGGTGGTTTCAGGCGATTTACAATGACGAATTTGACTGTTTTTTTTCAAACGCCCACTAACAGGAATCTTTTATGAACTCGCAATTTTCAAAATTAAGAAAAGTTACTTTAAACTCGGAGCGTATTAAATACAGCCAAACCTTACATTGGTGGTAAATTTATGCCAGCTTATGCCAGCTTATTATGTTGTTTCCAGCCAAAAATGAGTTGCTAAATGAAAGAGTAGAAATTATGTCTCAATGTAACCATACCAATAAATCATACTACTAAGATCATACAATCATTAATAAAAAAGTATTCAAAGACCTTTAGAAAACTTTTTCCTAATGTTGAAAATTGCATGTTCATTAAATAACTGTTAAGTGACCGTTTGAAAACTGTAATATCAGTCATTGTAAATCGCCTGAAGTCACCAAAACATAAAAACATAGGTCGCGAAATAAGTCGTTTTTAATATATATATATATATTTATATATATATACTGTGAATACTTCAATCAGTCCAAGTGTAAATTTATCAGAAGTGTTTTAACTGCGACACTGAAATCAAAAAATACTTTGGGATAGCTAAAGATTCATTCCAAAAACTAAGTAAATTAATAAAAAAAAGGAGAACTTCATTAGAAGCAAAGAAATGATTACTGAACTCATACGCCATAAGCACCCTCCTATATTCCAGTGAAAGTTCGACAATATCTCCTCAAAGATAAAGAAAAAACTTACAGCAGTAATATAGTTCTGCAATAGGATGTTAAGAATACGAATGACCAAAAATGTGAGAAGCAACAAAATTATTGATTAAATAGAAACGCAAAATACCCTTAAAGTTAACAGAAAACAAACGTTGAAATATGTACGGTACATTATGAGAAAATGCCTTAGGAAATTTCATACTCAGAGGACAGACTAAAAGCAAGAGATACTTAGAAAAACAGGACATAACCAGTATAGAGATTATTTTAATCGTTTCACTCCAAGCAAGGCGGTACAGCCATTAATGCGCAGGGGCTACATAAGAGAGTAAAAGTTTAGGCAGGAGCAGAGTGAGAAGAAAAAAGAACTAGTTACAGGCGGTGTCAGAGAAAGTGCAAGAGAAGGACGGAAACACGGGTATGAAGACTGTAGAGATAAAGGAAAAGAACAAGACACATGGATGATGTAGGGTGGACTGGAATCAAGTGGATAAGAGATCGGAATTGACATTGAATTTAAAATATTGGACGTTGTTACCGTCAGGAAAGCATGTATACAAAAGGTAGTTCCACAGATGGGAAGTACGAGAAAAAACGCTGATGTAGTAGAATTCTCGGCTGCATTTGGTTAATTTAACTGTAAGAGTGTGGAACCTTGTTGTCAGTCTGGTTGCACGAGTAAATTCTTGTGGAGAGAGCACTAGTGACCTAAATTTCTCAGAGCAGAACCCATGGAAACATTTGTAGAAGAGACATAGGGAAGCCATATCCCACCGATGAGAAAGTGGTTGTAGTCGATCTGCCAGGTCGGGACCAATCTCATTACAGATTCTTCTTTGGAGCCTGTCGGAAACACTGAGATGAACAGCACGGGCACCTGACCAGATATGACAACAATAATCTATTCACGGTTGGATGGTTGATTTGTATATGTGCAAGATGTATTCAGGCGGAAAAAACTTTCTGGCACAACAGTGACACAATCTTCCTGGCAGCGGATTTAGCTATTGATTAAATGTAATGACTTCACTTGAGATCGGAAGATATTGTAAGGCCGAGGAGATACATTATATTGCTTTCAGAGTGACATGCTTGGTCCATGCTTATGGGGTGGCAGGAGAGATTGCCTGTGATTGTTAACAGATAGCAGTTTAATTTTAGATGCATTGAAATTAACAAGACATTTCTTACCCCAGTTCATCAATGAGTGGAAGTTCTTCTCAAGACAGCAACGAGCATATGTTTGTCCGTTTCGCCAGATTTCTTACTGGTGCGGAAGTAAATGGTGGTTTCATCTGCGTAGATGCCTACTTGGAATTTGATCACGTCTGGGAGATCATTTAAGAGTTAAGAGCGTCGAGTCCAGGACAGAGCCTTGGCAGACACCAGTGTTTGTGAGGTAGAATATGTAGGCATGCCCATTCTAGACGACATTCATTATGCGGTTAGATAAGAAAGATTGGATCAGATAAAGCAAGCATACAGTCATACCATAACCCTGTAGCTTGCGACGGCTTAGTATATGTACTCGGTGATAGTCGTTCGCATATTGGCTGTAGATCAGGCAAAGCGGAAACCGTACTGCCTGTTTGAGAATAGTTTATTGGCAGTAAGATGTGGAACTATTTCAGCATTGATAATATCCTTTTCTGAAAATTAGTAGGAGACTGATAAGGCGATAATTGGCTAGACTTCCAGCAGACAGGAAATCAGGAAGCAGAAAGGCAGTAATTATAAGATTTAGAGAGGACAGAGGACAGAGGAGAGACCAGGAGTACATTTCTTCAGGACAATTACAGGGATTCCATCACCTGCGCTCGCTTTATGGGGGTCAAGTTTTCATATTATCTTAGATACGAGAGACGGGGTTATGTAAACATCTTTCTGTTGAGCCTCAGTCTAAGAGGGAAGACGGGTGCGGGTACTCCAGGCGAGTCAAATGTGAGGTTTGATGAGAATCTGTGAGCAAATTACTCGGCCTTGTCCATAGATACCGCGAGGAACTCGGTTTTATTGATTAAGGAAAGGAAAGAAGATTTACTGTTGTTCTGCACATAGAGTCAAACTTGCGGGCAGCTATGCGCTGCCTCATTCTCTCAGCAAACGGCTGTCTCGGAAAAATCACGCTGATCGTTCTGATGAGAAAAGAACCTCATATTTTGTTCTTAAAGACTCAGATTCAACAAGGCGACTTACAACATGGGTAGCTACAAGGTATTATAATTTTATTTTGTTAAATATGTCTGTTAAAATGAGATTTCAGAGTTATTAATATTTCTGCTTAAATTAGAAGACTATACATCGCATCACACAAATACACACACACACACACATACACACATATATATATATATGTTCGTATTTTGTATTTATTATATAGGTGTTATAATAGATACAACGTTTCGACCAAGTACGCTCTGGTCATCATCAGGTGTCCATAGATTGGCTGATGTGGAATATCTCGTTGATTATTGCGAAATATCCTGTGAAATCAATTATTGCTCTTTCAGGTTAGAATTTGGTAATCTCACTACCAAGTCCAAGGATCGAACTGATGACCACTAGATGATACTAAGACTTGATACTGTCTATTATAACACCTGTCTATTATAACACCTATATCAGCCAAGATGAGGACAAATGTTCGAAATAATTCAAAGACTATTGAAAAATGAATACAAATTATGACATATAGCAGGAACACATTCACATAATCCAGTTGTCAAAATCTATCTGGCACTGAATATAAAAGAATCATCTTGTGGTCATAAGTTCGAATCTATGGATACCTGATGATGACCAGGGGGTACTTGGTCGAAACGTTGTGTCTATTATAACACCTATATCAACCAAGATGAGTACAAAAGTTCGAAATAATTCCAAGATTATATATGTGCGTATGTGTATGCGTGTTTGTGTGTGTGTTTGTCGTGATGAACCTCTTTATAAATATGTTGTTCTTCTTTGGCAGTGTCTTGTGTACCTTTTCTTCTGTACCTGAGCAGACAGAGACTTATACCACCACGCAGTATTTTTTATTTAAAAAAAAATCTAGGGCTATAATTAATCATGACCGCACAGCAGCAAAAGCGAAGGAAAAAGAACATAATAAAGAATAAATAAATAATATATTCTAAAAGAAAGCAGACGATACTATCAGCATTCAAAGCAAGTCATACACAAATATAATTTCTATAGATAGACTGTCTATGAATTATGGTCGGCACTTTCAGAAAGACATACGCACATCAGACACATATACGCTTATCTGCCATTCCTCGAAAGAAACAAAAAGTCTCCTAAAACAGAGATAGTTTATAAGATATGGAAAAAGATAAACTACACTTTTCGGTAATGAATCTTCAGAATTTAGCTTTTATTAATGGAAGTGTTCAGCGACTACCAAGTGATAGCATTTAGAAAGAGTGATAATGATAAATCATTAAAATGATATAGAGTGGAGAAGTAGTATTTTTTCAACTATCGAGAAGCAACAGGTTACACCTTGTAATAAGTGTAATAGATGATGTTCTAAAACCAGAATATTAATAAAAGCCACAAACTTGGGGCCTGTATCAATGGTAGTTTCCTATGTGTTGTGTATTCCGGGTAAGGAACCGCACAAAATAATAAACAACAAAAACATATATTGACATAGAAAATTAAGTGATATTGAAAGTAATATACAAACTTGAACGCGAGTTAGTAAATCCAGGAATACTATTAGTAATAAATAAATAAGCACAAGTCTTGAAGTGAAGTCGTTGGAAATAGTATATCCGTGCATATGGAGCGGAGCTCAGAGCTATTCGGACTTCTGATGCGGTAGTCTCTGGGTAACTTCGGTATTTCTCGGTAATTTACGTATCAGTTCCGGTGCTCTCTGATAAATCTAACGAATCCCTACGGTTTCTCTCAACTCTCAAGGGCTTTTCTCTCTATGGCAGGAGTATATGTATACACAGTCGAGTCCATTATCATATACAAAGGGGAGATCACACAACACTATGTGACAGAAACTATAAACAAAAGAGCTGACGTTACATGAAAAATATCCTATTCCAGTAAGCTTTTGATTACTTAAAACTCTGTTGAAATAAAACATCAAATGATTCTTTTCTTTGACAATGACCTTGTCATAGATCATTACTTCTTCACTTTTACTAATACATGGTTTACTCTCTGTCATCCTCAGGGTCATAGAGGTGTGATGGTTGACAGCTGTGATGCTTGCCGAGAAGATTGGTTTTTCTTAGTTTGAATAAGCCTCATCATGCATGTGTAATGATTTCGAAATCCATACTGAGGAATAGTTAGTTCATTCAAACAACAAGAATGAGATATTACTGTGACTTCTAAATTTCATAATAATTGACCAAGAGAGACGCTGTTGTTGCTGGTATAGATTATCGCCATCTATAACTGCTTACCCTCTTCCTGATTACTCGTCCTAACTAGCATTTCTCTGTTAGATCACTTCTTTTGGATCTTACTGTCTATTCCCTGATCTATGTGTTATGACCGAAAGGTCATAGAAAAATAATACGGACTCGGATATAAGGTTGATAAGTATATTCTCGGAAAACGTAGTACAAAGGTAAACGTTGACTGGACAGTACTTTATCTCGCAGGCGTCCTGACTCACTTATTCACTCACTCTGTGGCTACTACTCAGTGACTCCCACTCAGATTTGTTTGCCATATTATAAAGGTATTAACGAGACTATTTGTCGGTAGGTCCCCACAATACTATGTCAAGTTCATGCTCAAAGAAAAAGAATTAGTCGATATCTTATTTCAGCAGACAGTTTTTAATGCTGAAAGCTGACTTAAATAGCCTTATTTTTTTCATCGCTAAGGCTACTCTTAGAAAATAGAGCATTCAAAATGTCCTCCTTCGTTTTCCACTTGTTAGTGCTAATGTTTTTATTTGTTTTATGTAGTAAATGCAAAAATGTTGGTCTTGATATACATGTGAAAGTGCTGCGGCCATGGCTCAGCGTAACCATTACTTCCGCCTTTATCACTGGAACCAGTAAAAGGAAACGCTTACCACATTCAGAAACCATTACAAAAGAATTCTAACATAGTCGATGCCAAGTGAGTTTAAATAAAAACTGATAAAAAAAGATCTAGTTCTTGTGAGATCTGGATAATCATTCATAAAATTCTTATTGGAAGTAAATTATCTGTGCTTACTATTAGTAATCGTTCGGAAGTTACATTATCTTCATTAGACAGGGTAGAATCCTTTGCAATGAACTCTTTTGCAATTAATTCTACCTCATACTACACACCAGAGAACAAAAGCTATCTTTTGATTGACATCCAACCTCTCGCAGAATTTAAACCTTGTAATTCCTCTAAGAGGAGCTTCCAGATTTATTAATAACGTTGATTTTAAGAAGGACAAAATCCTCGAGAATAATCCATAATCTAAGCAAAGTTGTTTAACCATTGCCCAAAGAAGTAATGTTTCTGATGTAGGCTGAAATTGTCAGCTTTTTGCCATTCTAAAAAATACTAGTGAGGGTTCATCTCTATAGTAATACTACTAGATCAAACTCCTTAATATTATTAGCGTATTCATCAAGATTTTTGTGAAGACGTTATAGATTTCATTTCTCTACAGCAAATGCACATGATGTCAGCAACCACAGAATCAATGAAGAAGTCGATATGTTGTCACCCGCGTGATTACCTTCATCTCAAAAGCTTTTGACGAAGTGTGACATACTAAGTTATAACGCACGTATTTCGGCTATTGCCCTTATACAACTATCATAACTCTTGAAGATGGTTTTCAATGTTCAGAATTCTGCAAAGACTAACGACATTCAACAAATGGAATGAATATCATGCAATCATTTTTTACTTAATGTACATTGTTAGTTTGTTTTTAAAATGCGAAAAGTAAGAAAATAAATTAGAAATCGCAATTAAATAGGTTAAAACGATTTAGAATCGAATGAGCAATCGAAATTTTTTCTATATTTTGTTACTATTTCAAACTATTGTTATCATCTGAGTTGATACATATTAGTCATGAGTTCAATCCTTGGACCTGGTTGTGATCAATCAAGTCCAACAAGAAAGAACAATAACTGATTTCACAAGATACCTCACAATAATCAACAGATAATTCATATCAATCAATCAAAGGACACCTGATCAGGACCAGAGAATACTTGGTGGAAATGGTGTGTCTATAATAACAATAGTATGAAATAATAACAAGATATGAAAATTACTCATCTCAAAGAAATGCGAAGGCAATTCTTTCAGTTCAAACATGAAATTGGACTACGACACATAAAGTTATAAACATGGGTATTATAGGCATATGTCAGCAACTTGGATTCGCTAAAATAGTTACGACTAAGTAGTAAGTCGCTTCTCACTGGTTGACTCATACCTTTGACTTTGTGCCACATCTAAATACGTTATTTAACACATAGATGCGGGAAGAAGAGAGGGATTAAGTGAATGTATCAAACACAACTGGAATTTTTACTCCGCTCTACCAGTTTCACATTCAAAGCTGTCATAAATTACACAACAAGTCACCTATTATTATTCCTTAAATGTATCAGGTAATATGACATGATGAATTATACCAGCAAAACATCAGCCTGGATGTGTAATATAAATAAATTAAGTCCAAAGCCAACAAGCGAGGTATGATGAAATAAACAAATAAGTAAATACATCGTTTGTATTATTAATATTACCAAATATAAAGATCTTTAATCACATTAGAAAGATTCATTGATTCGTTTTATACGGATTGTTAACCCTTTGTGATACATTTAATGCTAGAAAATATTTCCAGAGTGTAATAATTTTTTGACATAATGATGCTTTAGTGATACAACTCTTACTTATCAACCCTGTGAGAGAAAAGGTAGATTCATACCTTTTCCAAGGGTATTTTTGTGTAAATGAAAATTACAAAACCAACGGAATCGGTAATCTAATGAATAATTCCGTGACATTGTCTGTGACACCACCCACACGTTCAAGCTTACAGCACTTGGTATTCTCAGATAGTCACCTTTCTAAGTACTGATCTGGTTCGAGGTTGTTAAACTACGGTGATCTTACGGATGCGGCAAGCCAGGTAGAGGATAAAAGTAAATGAACTGATAATGAAGTGTGGAATGGTAAGCATTATTTATTGTAAATAACCGAAGTATGTTTTTAAGCTGTTGTCATCTTGAAAAAAGAAAACAACAAAAAACAAAACAAAAACAAAAAAATCAAAAACAAACAAACAAACAAAAAAAAAGCTAAGGAATTCATATCAATGCATAAAACATTTAACTTGTGTTATTAACTGCATTCATTTAAAATAGATTTGCCTCAAGATTTCTTTACCAGTGAAAGCAGTAAATAGTTTGTGCGATGAGTTTAAGAGAAAATTCGTTTTTCGCATTGGGTGATTATCAAATACGAATACGTTTAAACTGAAGATTAGACATCAGCAAATCTGTACAGGTTTCTTTGTTTTTTAGTAATATTATAACGTTGTATATATGAAATAGAAAAGGAGATTTTTTTTCGAACACGGCATCCAGACAATTTCATAATCACCTACATCTGTTCTGAATGGTTTTCTTTTATAAGTTGGTGAACGCTGGCATAATCCTTCGCTTAAGTTTTTCGTTGTTAATACAAGGGATTTTGTTGGTTAAACATGGGTGTTACAAGAAATTTTGTTGGACTCACAACTGCACCCCACAGATAATAGTCAAGTGGGTTACAGTCTGTGGAGTGAGGTGGCAGATTTAAAGCATAATGTGATTGCAGATATTGTCTTACAGTCATGACTACGTTCCAGCTTGTTTGGCATCGTCCAGAGATCTCTTCCCTTGATACAGAGCAGTTCTATAATCTCAAGGCTGAACGTAGAACTCTGTGTTGATTGAAACATTGTGGGAAGATGAATGGAGGCATAACATTGCCATCGCTAATGATCGTTTCAAGATGTTGACTCAAATATTTGTTTTCATCACCCTTGGTTCGTCTTTGGGGATACACAATCCTCTGCATTAGCTCGGATTGACATCACATTCAAATATCTGTGATGGAGGTTCTAGACAAGAAGTGCAGTCTGCTGTTTTAAAATTTACGGCCGAGTGCATGGCTTCATGGTTCTCTTTTTCTCACAAACCGTACCCAACTGAGTCTATTATGATATGTAGTCAACAAAATATAAAAAGCAACGCGCATGCACAAAAGTAAATATAAAAATAGCAAAGTTTTACCCATAGAACTCTGTACGCAAAAAGGAAGAAAAAGAGAACAACACCCGTTAAATTTAAATAATATGCAACATTCTGATTAGCCAAGTATAGTTTCTTTTCTGTGATTGCATTCTTTAATCGGTATAACTGAAAATGGTAATATCCTAGATACAACATCTAGTCTGCGGAAGAAGATATTTATTCACAGTGACTGCCTAATTCCGCCAGATTCATGGAATCAGTTTCTTCCGTTATGAAGTGAATTTGCGTTAACAGTGGCACATTTAATGTTTTTCAGAATATTTCCCATTTCATTTTGTTGTAAATAATCTACTTTTCATTAACTGTTTATTCTTTCTCTCAAAAGTTGGTAATTTTTGTTGCGTTTGAACAGAAATTTAAAGTTAAGAATGCAGTTCATTATTTTTTCAGTTGAATCTCGAGGCAATAAAATATCGTACGGATTTACGTATGTAAGTATTTTCAAATTCCTTACAAAAGAAATATTTGAAGCGGTTCTGTGTTGTTTGGTGTCGTTTGATCTGGAATATTATTATTTTAGTGCCATCATTTGTTTAGCATCATTCACCTTTCCGGTCATTCAGATTAAATTTCTACTTTTGAAACAATCGAGCAACATATTAATGGTAAAATTCGGACTCAAAAAGTAATTGTATAGAAAAAATCTTTCGAATATTTCCTTCAGTACATGTATATAATCAAACATCGGTTTTAACTTTAATATTTATTCTCATAGAAAAATTGGTATATACAAATATTTCCTATAAATATTATGCAAATTTATTAAGATAATTAGCTACAAAATTATAGTCATCTTTAAAGAAGGATTAGAAAATTTTCCTGGATATTTTGATTTACAAAAAATAAAGTTGAGTCCTTTAAAAATAAGAGAAAAACGAAAAAAGAGAAAAAAAGATAAACCCGATTGCCTCCATCTGCCAATGTACACCTATAAAAAGAAAATCGGATTTGTCTCCACATGGTTTTGCCTTTACCTCTTTTCTAAATAATGAATTTGTGTATAAAAAGAATGCTAAACTTAAATTTGGCATTCATTGAATTCTCTTGGGAAAAGTGCTAATAATATAGATATATAGAGAATTTTTGTTGATATTTTTCCTCCAAGCCAGCTGAAACCATAAATACAGAATGCATTTTTAATTAGCTGAATCTTATTAACCGAAAAAAAAGTAAATAAATACGCAAATAAAAGTCATCTTCCTAGGTTTGAAAAAGAAAAACGTAAATTTTCAAAAATTCGATTTTTGTATGTTCAAAAGAATTCATATGTGACTCATTAAGGACTCCATTTAAGTCACATATTAGCGGTATGTTCTCATCATTTTACAGTTGAAATAGCTAGATATTACTGAATGTTCTATGCTGAAAGTTTCTTCTATCGCATTTCACGCTGGTTGAACTCTCTTCTGGCTTCTTTCCAATCAGCTTTGAGTTTCAATAATATATTGGCAATGTCAATCAGTATCTTCTGTTTTTTAATTCTAATTCACTTATTGTTCTCTCTCCTTAATAGTAATTTTCGCCTATGCTCTAACACTGATTAACAATGATTAAAAAAATGTCCAATTTTTTAAAAGATATCAGCTCTTTCCAGGGCAGAATTATGCAATGATTCATTAGGATATATAAAAAACAATTTTTAAGGGCAACGAAGAGATCCACATTGTTATAAATAAAATAAAATAATATTTGGAATGTGCTGATATTTCTGTGGATGTATTGTTTTGAATTATTTTCTCTTATTACGAAAGAAATGTCTTAAACAATCTAAACATAAAAGAAGTCTTTTAAAACAATTTTTTTAGTGAAATAGAGTTAATAACCTTGGGACATATTCGGTATAAGAATAAAATTGTGTTCAATTTAATTTTAATTTAATTGAAACAGATTCAGTTTTAATTTAATTAAACTTAATTTTAATTTAAATCTTGATTCTAATCTAAAATTTAAAAATGATTTAATGATATATTAACAAGGTGCCTGTGTTAAGACATCTTTTTTGACGCTTTCTAATTTATCTTATAGATGGGATTTTATTGTGAATTGTAACATAAAGTCTTTCCTTTAAATCAATTCGAATATTAAACACACACACACTTTTAAAATGAAAAAAATGGAAAAATATATAATCGGTAGGTATTTAGAAAATAGAAGCGCATACATATATATCTCTATTTAATAACTGCTATATACACAGAGATAGAAACACCACACACACACACACACACGCACACACACACACACACACACACACATATATATATATATATATATGTGTGTGTGTGTGTGTGTGTGTGTGTGTACAGTACAGAACACACACACACACACACACACATATATATATGTACGCTACAGAACGCGTCAAGTTGGATTTGGTCGAGATCCACATCTCGAGAATCAACAAGCAAACAAAATTCGCGCAAGATCACGATCTAATATGCGCAAGGGAGGTATTTGTGTGGTCATCTTTCACGTTTTTTACTTCCTTCACGAGCGCGTTAATAACGGCAAACGCGTTCAGGAAATTTCATTGTCGATTCAAACTGCAATGAGGAACGATCGTTTTATTTACTTCTTATGATAATATACAAGAGAGACAATCAACAAGTTTATCATCATAAACTGCTTGGTGGCAAACGCTGCTGGTGTCGCCACCGAAATTGTGACATCACCCCTGATGAAGACAGGGTATCGCACGTGCTAACACACGTTGTATGTTACAAATATGTATGAACGATGTCTATCTGAAAATTAACGGGTCAGCCTTTGTGTATGAGATACAGGTAAAAGAGAGATAAGCGCATTGTTCCAGGATCTAATATGATATAATGGAAGTATATTACTTTAATCTTAGCTATCTGCAGCCAGTACATTTTTTTACATTCAAGAGTTGTTGGAGGATAAATCGTGGTTGCCTCATTACGACAATACATCTACTCACAAAAACCTAAACATCCATTCCTAGCAGGGACAACGATCAAAATTAACTTGATTTTTTTCTATGCAACATTTAACATTTTCCCAAGCTCAAGTAGCTGATCAAATGGGATCGTTTCAAGGCATGGACGCCATCACGTTTCCCAAGATGAATCCTTCTATCAGTTTATAGAAGCGTAATGGCGAAAAATGGAAAAAAGCAAATTAGATTCAAGGAGGAATACTTTAAAAAGGAAACCGTGTAGCTTGTTGTTTTGAATTATAATGAATGACACAAGTCCCGTTTCTTTTCAGTCAAAAATATTATGCATCTGTTTAGTTTAAATTATTTTACATTTAAACGGAATATTGCTCTATACCTGGGATGGACAGTGTGTACATATACACAATATAGACACAGAAATCTAATGTTCTAAAAATCGCATGAGTTGTAACACTGACTGTCACAGACATTATTTGTTGAAAGACAAACGACTTTTTTAAAAAAAACGAAATCAGAGCTACTATTAAAAAGGAAATAAAACTCCGAGTAAAATAAAAGAAATATCTAGAACCAAATATATATGATTTGATGTTTTTGCAGCTTATCAGTATTTTGTAGGATTTTAATGCTAGAAATGAATTTCAGATTGTTATGATTTTGTGGCGATATGACATTAATTTAATAAAAATTGGACATATTTTCAATAGTGTTTGGGTCCACTGTACATATTGCCCCACTCTATCGTGACGATTTTTATATTCAATTGGGGCAAATACAGAACATCCAGAGATTAGATAGTCTATTGTTTCCTGGTATTTATCACAGAACCTGCATTTTAGATCCAAATCATTATGTATAATATTTAGCTGAAAGTTCCTAGTGAAAAGACATTGGTTTTGCGCTGCTAGAAAAAACCTTCAGTTTCGGACTTTAATCCAAATGCACGTAACCATCGATGATTATTAACTTTATCAACATTGGGTTTATTCGCACGTTCGGAATATTGGCTATGCAGAGGTTTGTCTTGCCAGCGTTGTTTCATTTGTTCAAGAGCATTATCCTTGGATTTCCTTTTCATATTTTTTACTGCAATAGTTGATTCTTGGCTTTTGTTTTGCTTTTCTACAGAATCTACTAAATGTAAATCGTGTTTGTATTTATTGCCTTCTTTTATTATTGAATATTTTTTCTTTCTATTTTTTCTTTCTATTTTTATGTTGTTTGAACAATTGTATCATCCAGTCCTTTGTTATTTCTATGTATGTTAGCAAGCCAATAGTTGTTGTTGTCTTGTATGACGATTCTAGCTGAATAAGACCTCTTCCAGCTTTTTTACGGGGTATGTATAGGCGGTCTATATCAGCTTTTGCGTGATGCATCTTATGTTTAGAAGAGAGCTTTCTTGTCTTGGAATACATTCGTCTGATGTTGTTTGGATTCCAATTCAAGATTGAAGTTATATTAGACCACTGGGATGGCAAGGTTATTAATGGCCATAATTCTCTTCTGAGAATTTAATTCAGTTTTTAATATCAGTCGTAGCTTTCTATAGTACTCTTTACGCACTATTTCTTTCATTTGTTAGGGTGAATTATTTCACTCTCATTTACACCGAGGTACTTATAAGCTTCTACTTGCTCTAAATCTTTTATTGTTACAGCAGGGTCTAAGTTAATTGAGGATGTTTGTTGTAGTGATCCTCGTAAAACTGTACTGTATCACATTTATTAAAATTAAATTTCATTCCAATGAAGCATTTTACAGTTTGCAGAAGACCTTTCCGCTCGTTATCATTCTTAGCATACAACTTTAAGTCACCCGTGTAAAATAGATGGCTTATTTTCTTTTGGGCTATTTTATAACCACATTCTGTCTTGATAAGTTGACTGGTTAGCGCTATTAATGATATGCAGAATAGTAAGGGAGATAAAGAGTCACCTTGATATATACCTTTTTTGATGTTTATTTCACCAGACATATAGGTTCCATTTGTATGATTGAGGTAAAGGGTTGTTTTCCATATCGACATGCATTGTTTGATGACATTGATGATGACGGTGATATCTTATATATATTTAAAGTTTTAAAATCCAGAAATGTGGTACCCTATCGAATGTCTTACGATAATCTATCCAGGATTTTTCTTTGATTTGTAGCAGTTTTCCAAGATCATGTTGTTAATAAGCAATTGGTCTTTACATCCGTAACAGCCACGTTTGCACCCTTTTTGTTCAAGCTGTAATATGTTATTTTTTTCCAAGAAGAAATATGTCTGTTTTGTAGAATAGATGTTAATAGTTTGTATGTTGTCGGAAGGCATGTAATTGGTCTGTAGTTTTTTGGGTTATTTGTGTCACTATTCTTGGGTAGAAGAAATGTAATTCTTTTGGTCATCAATGCAGGAATTGTAGGGGGATCGTTAACCATTTCTTGAAATCTTTGGTTAGTTTTTATGTGCTGTATTTAAATAATATAGCCAAAAGTTAGGAATTTTATCTATACCTGGAAATTTCCAATTGTGTGCTTTTTTCAGTGAAGATTATTATTATTATTATTAAGTATATAAATCCAAACTCTGAATTTCATAGATTTATTTAGATACAATCTTCAGTGAATTCTTGTACGAAAATTGGATACTGATCACACGCAAAACTCGAAGTTCGATTAAATTCAAGTCAATTTTTTTATTGTATTGATAATGACGGGTGATACCATGATTATTTCAAAGATTTTCTATTTGAATTTTCTGGTGTACCTTAATATTTAATGAACTGAAGTTATTTCGAAGACTAAAGCATGCCCGTAAAAAACATCTTATTACATCGCTAAAAATTGTAACCAAATATACCAATAAACATAATCAGAATGAATTCAGGTCATAATGATGCAAGAGGGAGTAAACATGAACAAATTCAATACTGAAAAGTTTTTTTATTACATTGAAGCAGAAATGAAACAGAATTTTATAATTGAAATCAACAGTTTCATTAACTGTTTGATTACTTAAATGTATAAAAATATTAAGTTTTACAATTTCCATTACCATCCTGTGATTGATGGCATCTGATATCTTTGAAATCTGAGGTTAAGTTTGAATTACTTCTTTTAATAGAAAATTTAATATCTCAATCTTTTATTATAGACATTGTAACGTTTGGCTGAAATTATAGTGATTTTTGATTTTTCATTATTCCAAATAAGCACTGAGCCCATTTAACGTAGACTAAAGTATTAGATGAGTTTCTGAGATTATTATGCAAAAACCTGAGTCAATTAGACTACCGATCGTGTATAACTTTGAATATACTAAAGCATTCATACGCAGAAATGTCCTCACACTCGCATATCTAAACTTATTTATAAATGGAACTTTAGCTGTGTGTGTATGTGTGTGTCTGTGTGTGTGTCCCCGTTACCTATAGACTCCGAAACAGCTGAATCGATTTTCTTGAAAATTTCCACAATTGTACTATAAGCGTCTGTGAGTGTTATTAGCTAGGTTTTGTGTCGAGGTACCCGAGATAAATATTGAAAATCAATAATCGAAAAAATCTGTTTATAGAAGGAGTGGTCCGATTTTAATCAAATTTGATACACTCATAGAAAAAGAAATAAGAAACGATATTCAGAAATTTCAAGGTTGCAGTTGTTACAGTAGTGCAGAAAATCGATAATATATATATAAAAGGCAACGACGAAAAAGCTTATTTGATATCAATACCAGGAAATTAAAATTTGACCTACATCAATTCATTTTTCTTTCAGTCTACGGTTTCGCTTTAACTGGAAACAAATATTGCTTTTTAGTCTTTCGTGCCAACGTTCAAAGAGTCTGAGCTCCAGGACCATGGTTTAGTTTTAAAGCTTTCATTACACCCAAGCAACGCCGGGCTATACTGCTAGTAACATATATAGAGGTTACAGTAGATATACCTGTTACGATTTAAAATATTAACTGTGTAGTGCTAATAAATGTAAGCAAGTGACAATAGTGTTTTCATCGTGAAAGTGTCTTACACATTTTTTCAGATATCATCAGTTAGCTTCATCGTTTGTACCGGTGTACACTACGAATTTTCAGTCGAAATTTTTTTTTACGTTTGGTCAATTTGTAATTGCAACACCTAGAATCTTTACGCTCTTCATAGAAAGCCACCTGGAAGAACACGAAATGTTCAAAATTCCCGGTGATGTAAAATTTTAGGACAATTGTTCACCCCAGTCTTTATTAATGTTGACAGCAGTCAGAGAAGTATTACGACCAGGCTTAAACTCACACAAAAAGAAACGCATCTATTTTTTTTATAATGTCCAAAATGAGTGTATAATGTTTTACACTAAATTCAAAAAGTGATCGATATAAACTTTAAAAAAAGACTACTTTAATCATTAGGAAGAAGTAATATATTTTTATGAAACTATTATAATAATTTTTTAGAAAAGACTGAAAAATTTATTCTAAAAACAGACATTATCTTCTGAACAAGGAAAAGTCAAATATTTCTCTGGTTCAAAAGACGGCGCGATAGGTCTTTGCTCAAACAGATGTATGTACTAAAATAGCATAAACATTAATGAGAATTGATATCTGAAAAAAAATTATGAACTTTAAATTTCACACACAAGTAAGAACACAGACAATTATGTGTGGCACATCATGTGTTTGAGAATATATATTTACCGGGACATAGTAATCTTGAGCTAAATTTTACTATAGTCATTTCTTTTTCAGATGTATTGAGAAAATTAAAACAGCAGCGTCCAGTATAAAAAAGGTCATGTAAAAGTACATCAATACTAGTGACAATAGCGACTAGCTCAAGAGGTGTAAAGATAGCTGAAAACTGAAAATCGGTCAGGTGAATAGGAAGAACAAGATTTGGTTCTGCGCTGGTTCCGGAGAGAAAATCACGTTGTTACCCATCAAGCTCAGTTCTCGAATGGTTTTAGAGACATTACCACGTTAATATTCGTGTGCTGAAACGTTAAGTTTTTTAAACGAGGTGGTGCAACTGCTTTCTTTTATTTTGGCCCATATATTCCAGATGTAGCTAGCATCGTTTTTAGTGAAGCAGTTTTGTTTTCAGTCAGTGTATATACGTATTGAGAAGATGAACACAACCCTCCAAAATATGATTTGGACTCGTCCAAATAGCATTCATACTGATCCCGAGAAACACTAACAGAAAGTTAACCAAAAGTGAGCCTTTTATATTTACTACAAAATACAGTAAGATTACTTCGTTCGAAAGCAACATTATATTCCATGATTGTGTTATTTTTATTCAATGCTATGAAGATTTAACAGTAACGGCAAGGACTCAAATTGACACGAAAAAGAATAGTAGTGTTGCTTAGCTTAAATAGCTAGCAAAGAAAATTCAAAGTTCATTGAAGAGACTTTTGTGTTTATTCAGAGGGCGACTTGGAAGTCGATAATGTCCAAGAATGTATGACATACTGCTATTTGATAAAAGGAACCTCTTTTATTTCTTGCTAAGGTCAACTTGTATAAAAATAATAATCTGTAGAAGAAGTGAAGATAATTATTCAGCAACTATTACAAAAAATGCGGGCAGGAAAGGAAAAAATGACAAGAACAGGGGGAAAGTAAGGAACAAGAAATACGTCAATTTCATTTTAGCCAGATTCAGTCAATTAATAATGTAATCCAGAAGAAAAACACTCGTAATGTATTCCCGAAGGTACGAGACCCTTTTCAGAGAAGGATGTCAATGATGGTAGGATGAAAAGAAGGTTCGTCTTCTGTTATGAAAACTGTGTTCCGCTGAACATGTAAACATATCTGAACTTTATTTTGCTGAATACACTAGAAAAAGTATCATTCAACGAGACTACGTCGATCTTATTAAGTTTCATGAGAAGAATTTACTTCTTTATACAAGTCGACTGTGTAAAACCTTACGAATGAGTAGTATGAAGATTTTGTAACATATGCTGGTAAAGTCATTCGTGAGTTTGAGAAATTTAAACAAATTTAAATGTCTAATCTTAGTTAAATATCTAACATCGAGCAACAATGCGGAAATACGCTGTCGAATACCTACAAAGCTAGAACAGGATTCAATGTTAATTATAAAGACTGTTACGGAAGAGTGTCAAATAACTGTCAATTTAGGGCATGGATCAGCAAATGTTGAACAAAATATCACTTCAGAAGTAGATATTGTTCCCCAATAGATAGAAGTATCAAAAGAAACAATCGAAGTAAAACTACTAACAAATTAACCCATGCTATAACTGTAGTATGCCTGATTTTGTAAAGAACGTTCCATTTAAAACCAAACAAGTGTTTTAGTTGTTGAAAAATGGTTCCATACAAAGCTACTACAAGTCGAAAAGCAAAAGAACTACAAGAATTAGCTTGCTCAAAGTAGTACTACCAGTTAAAAACTGAAAGGACAAATATTTGAAAATTGGTGACATTAAAAAGGAATAACCCTACGGTGTGATTTTGGTTACTCGTAGCGGGTATTATACTTATTGATGTTAAAACGTGGAAAAGAATTGGCAAACCTAACTTGAAAAAACTGACAAAGTTTCAAGGAAAATATTTGACAATAAATTGTTTTTCTTTGGAATATTATGTTTAACATTCCTCTTGCTATTCAAACTAAAAAAGGAGATGTTTACCTGTTAAAACACATAATGGGGTGAATTATTGAAATTATAAAACTGACTGATTAATTTGTTCCGTGGGAAAAATAGTTGTTCATCAAGGGAAATAATTGCAGCTAAAAAA
Source organism: Ascarosepion bandense (assembly GCA_037127315.1). Classification (NCBI taxonomy): domain Eukaryota; kingdom Metazoa; phylum Mollusca; class Cephalopoda; order Sepiida; family Sepiidae; genus Ascarosepion; species Ascarosepion bandense. The sequence continues at coordinate 706,171 of JBBBDQ010029483.1, forward strand.
AAAACGTTGAAAAAATAAATTAACGAATATTTTCTCGGAGTTGAGAAATGTGCAAAAATCAAAGGCCTTTTTCAAATTATATGATACTAGTTATTTAAAACTAAAAGACATATATTCTTTGCTGCAATGGATTCTGTTAACCCCGAACTTATTTGTTAGAAAACCGTCGATTTTTTGACAAAATATATTATTCGGTTTATTCTAGAAAGAAAAATATATTTATTCGTTTTTGTGCAGATTTTAATTGGTTTGCATGACTTCCTGCTCCAACATATATATTCTTTATCATCTATAGGGGATATATTTTCCAAATTATATGGTGTAATTTATAAAAGTGACCTATCTGAGGCATATCTTCAAATCGAAGTGTATACAGAATGCCAGACGTATTTGACCATTGATACACAAAAGAATCTACAAGATTAGAAGAACACCCTTCAGTGTAAAATTAGCCCCAGGTATTTTCCAGTAAATAATGGAAATGATATTGCTTGGATTGGACGATGCCTTTGTTTACATAGATGGTACATTTATTAAGAGAGAATACATGAAAATGCAGTACTTAAAACTGATTTACCAAGTATTTCAGAGAGTGAAAGTTTACGGTTTTAAAATCTGTGAACAGAAAGGTAATTTCTTTATGCAGAAGATTAAATATTTATGTGAGATAATAGACAAAAATAGACAAAGACCAGATCTAGATCCCGCTAGAGCAAGTCACATTAAAGACATATCTCCCAAAGGATTATTATAATCTTTATGTACCAGATATATAAAATCTTGCAAGAACCCCTGAAAAATTTATTTAAGATGCGAAAGAAAATAAATTAGTCGGATGAATATGAAAGCTTTTGCCAACGCTTCAATAAGTTTGACAAACACAGATAAATTCTATAGTCAAATTGCTATAAATCTGTATTAAATAAATAAAAAAGCAACTAATTTCAGAGTTTATTTTGACGCATTTCGACCAACAGCGACAGATAATCGAAGCATTGGACGAGAGCAAAAAGGCATTTGATTTGTAACAGGCCATAAGTTCGAAAGCGATACAGATTGACAAATACAAAAGAAGCAATAGTCAAATTGAAAAGGAAGCGCTTGCTATAATTTTGCTGTAAAGAAATTTCGCAGTATAATATTAGCCTAATAATTTATGGCCATCATTGAGTATACTCGGTTTTAAAAAGATATTCCAATTCATACTGCAAACAGACTACAGAGTTTGGCTAAGATTTTATAGAACTATGATTTCAAGATAGAATTTCTATCGTCAAAAAAATGAACCTTGCAGCTGTCTTGTCCAGACTGATATCAAAATTTAAAGAAGAGTTTGAAGATACTGTGTTTGCTTTGTTGGAAGCTGAAAGCAAAATTAAAAGCCTGGTGTGTAACACTATTAAAGGATTACCGGTTACAATAGACCATATCAAAATTCAGTTTAAAATAGATACGTTGAGAAAAACTATGAATGACGTTAAGTCGAAATAGATTAAAACTCAAATAAAACCGGGTAACAATAATATAATCTGTTCTATTTATGATGGAGTATTTTCTACGCGGGAAGAATATCAATTCCGTTATCATGATAAAAGAAAATTTTGAAACAATTCTACTGATAACATCCGGGAATAGTGGGAAGCTACGTCTACTGGCCATAATTAGACAAAGATATTCAACATACTGTATAAAAATATAATGGTTGTACTTCAGCAGCAGAAACACCACCTATAAATTATCAGACATAGTCAAGCAATAATAAACCCTGGACAAGATTACTCATGGACTTTAGGGTTTCATACAATTGTGGTCAGCAGTTGCACAAAGTGGTCCGAGATATTTGAGTATAAACGAAATAAATGACCCACTACCGCAATAGCAATTAAATTCTTACGCAAACCTTTTGAAAGGTTTGGAGTACCTGACAATGTGGCATTTAATAATAGACCTCGATTTACGAGTTTTAAAAATTTACAAAAACTACGCGTTCGAACATTTTTTTAAACGTTGATTTGTCATCCGATGTCGAATGGCCAAACTGAGTGGTTTGTTGCCAGTTTCAAAAGTGTATTGAAAAAGGCTTGGAAACTGACAAAAACTTGGCAGGAAGGAAAGATATTCGACACCTTGGTAGTATATAGGTGGACGATTTCAATGTAGAAAACAACTGAGTTCTAGATATGTACAAAGTAAGTTACAAGCCAAATTTAATCCACCGATTGGCATACATCATTGTAAGTTCCTATCCCTAAAACTAATACAACACCGGGTTAAACCGAAGGGAAGAAAACGACCCAAGTAGAAAAAAAGTATTGAGTAAAGTAATTGCATGTCTAACAAGTGGGACTGTTGAGAAGATCAACACACCTCTCCAGAAAATGACTTGGATTTTTCCGAATAACATATAAACTGACGCTGATAACCCTTATTGGGGAGCAAGCTTGGAGACTGCTTATATCATTAATACAGTTTTCATTAAGACTATGTCTTCTCCTATTAAGATTATTTTCATGATTGTGCTATCTTCATTCAATATTATATGATGTGAAAAACAAGGAATTTACAAAGCAGTTCTTATGTTTGGTCATTTGATCAGGAAGTTGATCAGGATGAGAATTTTCTGTACAGTTTTGTAAGTGGAACATAACATATTACATTAACAACGGCAATGTTACAGGCTCACATATCTTTGGCACTCTTTTGAGTAAAACCATATGTTTAATCCAATTTATCGAGGTGAAAAATACCAACATCAACTTTTTAGAACCAGGCAATTCTTGAAAAGCTCAATATATAATTAGTGTGGAACCATCCACGTGAGTGTTCTGCTGTCACTTTCAGCCCAGGTAAATACAAAAAAGCAAAGGTCAAAAAAATATCAATGATCACCTCTGAAACTCGACTGAAAATAATAAATAAAGTTCAGAATTTAGAGAATTTGATTTGTTCGTTGATCTGTTATTACTGTTGATATTTGTTGTTCCTAAGTAATGTTTCCTAATTTATATTACTATCCGACGACGTTAGTGATATATGTTTGCGGTATGTCGGAAGATGTTCAACTTCCTGCCAATGACATTTTTTCGAGATACGGAAGTTTAGAAAGATGGCGTCACAGGCAAATGTACTTACATTTGAGTTGAGGTGAAAACACTCTGCGCCCACAAACATCTCTCAACGCTTGGTGAATGTTTACGAAAAACAAAGAATCGACATGAGCACAGTTAGGCGATAAGTAATGTCTTTAAACGGTTGTTATAGAGATTTCTCGGAAAAGTCCTCTTCTGAATTGATTTGCGTAACCACAAAAAGAAAAGTGGTTAAACATGCCCGAAAGGGTAAATTTTATTATTTTACTCTCTTTATCTGTTATAGTTTCAATGAAAATAAATAAGGAAACCATATATTTAGAGCGTCCTTGATTTTTATATGTAATTTTTATATATGATGTTATATATGCAGTCACTTCCTGCAAGTCTTATATCGTCTTGACATAAATATATTTTGTGCATATTGTTGGTTTTTGTTTGTTTGTGTGTGTTTGTGTATGCGTGAAAATTTATCAATAATATCTATAAATATCTTTATATGTTATTTTATACTCTCTGCATGACATTCTGTTCAGGAATTGGGAAATCATGGCTATCCACAACATGCTTTATTGTCTTGCTTTACGTATTAATTTGTAATTATCATCATTGTTCTGTTAGACGAACGCTTCAGGTAGATTACTCGCCGTTCATCTTGATTTCCATATAATTTTTGAACGTTTATTTCTTGAAGCTGTACATCTTCTTTTAGAAGGCTTACAATTATATCTATCTAATCCTTACCAACATTTACTTTGCAGCATATATACTACTTGATGTTCTCCAAATCTTATATGCTCTGTTCTATGCCTTATCAAGATTTCAATCGGTAGAGACACATGTATGTGACTTTAGTTCTTTTCTTGTACTTTAAGAGAATTGACAGGTCTTCATTTACACATATGTGATTAGGTATCCTATAAAAGTTCAATTCTTTTTTTTTCAAAGAATATTAAGAATTCAAAACGAAATATACCTTAATAGCAAGACATATTGTATTTATATAGACATGAAAATATCTATATACTCTATTTACATTTTTCGGACTGCAGTTTTTATTTTTGTTGCTATATTTACAACGTTTCGGCCATTGTATGTACCGGCCTTCTTGAGGTGACTGGAATTTAGACTGAATAATGCAATTAAAGACCCTCACTATCCGTTGCCTAGCCCAGAAGAAATATTCACTAAACTTAATCGTGGAAGAATTTTCTCAAAGATTGACGTAAGCGAAACATACTTGCAGATTCCAATTACGGAAGAAAGTTCTAAATTATTGTGCATAAATACGCACAAAGGTCTATATAAATACAACCGGCTGCCATTCGGGATAAAAGTATCGCCTGTGATTTTTCAGCAGACGATGGATACTATGTTGACGGGGCACAATTTCTCCGCAGCTTATCTGGACGATATTTTAGTTAAAAGCGATAATTTAAAAGACCAAGCGACACGCATCAAGGAAATTTTTAAAAGACTACAAGACTTTGGGTTAAAAGTTAAAAAGAAAAAATATGATTTCTTCTTGAAAGAAATAAAATATCTAGGACACATTATAAATGAGAATGGCTGGAAACCTGACCCAGAGAGAGATTCACCAATCAAAAACATGCCTGAGCCTAAAAATGTTGCAGAATTGCAAAGCTTTCTCGGTTTTGCTAATTACTATGGAGAGCTTATCGATAAATAAATTGACATCAGATTTAACCTTGACACATTTCGTCCCTAGGCTGGAGATTATTGTAGCAAATGATGCAAGCTGACACGGTGTGGGAGCATGCATTTTATATAAAACGCAGGATGGTACTACAAAACCGGTAGGCCACGCATCGAGAGCATTACTACTGGCCAAGAAAAACTATTCACGAATAGAAAAAGAAGTATATTTCAATTTTGTTAATAACAATATGGCGTATTAGGAGCCAGAATAATTATAAGCAGAATTGGAAGCATAACGTATACTATCAAAGGGAGAAAGTTCACGCATAGAAGACACGTGAATCAAATGCAAAAAAGAAGAGGTGAACCACCAAGCTCCTTACCTTTAGACTGTGAAGATTATATGGAGGAAATCTTCGAAGGTTTTGACATCCAGAAACCAAAGGCTAACACAGAAATCAGATGAACCAACAGGAAGCCGAAGTTCACAGAGCATTTGATTATAGATCCAAAATGTAAAAAACATTAACCCTTCCTAAAAAGAAGGTAGGGAGAGGGTGTTTGGGGTGTCACCCCTTTTCACACACTCTATGGTATACAAATAATCCTTCCTACACAGAACGGGTTGTTGTTGTTAGAGTTAGTGTTTGTTAGAGCAGTTGAACCACCGCTCGTTGGTCAGCAAGATTATAGACTATTACCCGGACTTACTTCGTCTATATATTTGACTCCTTCTAACAAGTATTCTTGAATCTACTCACCATGTACAGGTTGTATATCTTTTATTCAATATATTTACATTTTTCCTCTCATATCTGTTTTTGTTTTTATTATATTATGTGTTTTTCTAAACAAGAACCCACAACAGCAACAAAGATTAGGACATTAGTCCTAACAATGCAAATAGTCCAAAGAATTACATTAATTCATCTAAACAATATAGACAGATCTATCTATCTATCTATTTATCTATCTATCTATCTATCTATCT
>JBBBDQ010029484.1:0-22500 GCA_037127315.1 Ascarosepion bandense
ATATATATATATATAGTGTATGGTTATGTCTTTAAAGCTATAACAATGCGTTTGGTAAAATAAAGGAAGGTAAAGAAGTTTTGGGGTATTATCAATTTATTATATATTAATAGTTCGAGATAAAAATATCTTCAGAATGATAGGAGAGTTTGTGTTTGAGTTCCGTGCCTTTCAACGGGTTCCGTGCGTTTCAACAAAAGACAAGGTACTCAAACGCAAGCTCTTCTACCATTCTGAAGATGAGATTTTGATCTCGAAAAATTAATGTATAATAAATGGGTAATACTCAACAACTTCTTTCTTTTTATTTTACTAAACAGATTGTGATAGCGTTCAAGACCTAACCATACACCTAATATACACAATACTTCAAGCAAATATTAAAAATGTTCTATATATATAAATATATAAGGGACGATCCTCTAAAATTATTAGTACTACTTCACTGTGAATCATAGTGATATTTTATATGTTAGTCACTGTGATGTTTCTTTGTTATGTTAGCATTTAATTATTATGAACGAATGTAAGACAAATCTAATCTTTAGCATATTCAACAAAAGTTAAACGTTCCAACCGAGGAAAATAATTGACAGTCTTATAAAATTAAGTATTCATTCGTGAAGGTAGTCGGCTTTTACCTTTGCTTTGTTCTAGAATTAAAGCCATTATTTACATGTAAAAGGGAATCCATTCCTATGTAAAATCTCATTACCTGTTGCTACCACCTCGGTTAAGGAACTCCACTTATGCTGATGACGCATCGTTTTTGTGTCGAGCAGAGCGGATATTCACGAAATTAGCAAAGATATCTGAGAGGATGAGATAGTTACAGTGACCAAGTTTAACTGCGATTATTTTTTCTTTGTGATTGGGAAGTGAGTTTGCTTACCGAGTCTTTTCTCTGGACGGATGTCTCGGTCAACATAGTAGGTTACTGGTTTGATTCTGATATCCACTTACAAATGAATTGGTCAGAGAAATGTCGGGGGCGCAGTTCGTCTGTGATCTCAAATTAAACTGTCATTAAACGGTATGCAGATGTATAAGTTTTGCACATCTAAACAATTCTCCTTTAGCGACTCTCCGTGCTTCTACTCCTGGATGCTATACTAATGCAATTAGTTAGGGTTATGTTTTGCTCCTTGGAAAGCGGCAAGGCTCAAAGGTGTGTAGGGAAATGTTTTACCTCCGCCTTACTGAAGTTGTCTGACAAATCCTAGCTTTATGATTTGTCAGCATATATTTCGCATAGCGTTCCGAGATTGATTGTGTACGCAAACGGATGTCAATGGAGAATTCTGACTCAAAGAAATCAGTAATAATTTCCCATCCCTAAAAGTGTGCACTCCTGTTAGGAAGAGGCTGCTGTTTACCTCGAGACGAGTTCTTCTATCGTGGATGCCGGTTAACCCTTAATTCATCTAACAGGCGAGGGATGACCTTTCTGACGTCCAGGCGTTTTCCAGTAAAGCATTATATCAAGTATTTTGAGGAGTCTATTCAAGATTTTCTGACTGATAAGCTCATTTTGACGAACTGGGATGGTCGCTTTCATTAGCCTTGTGGGCCAAAGTTGGAACCCCTCACTAATGATGATACCTGAAAACGTGATATGGACGAGGTGACAGAAGTAATTCTATGCAGTCGAAAATTTTACTTCTTCCCAACAGATCATTTTTATAAGCATCAGCTTAAAGTTAAGATCAGGACCGAAAAGTGACGACTCGATTCATTAGAATTTCGCAAAAGGTGGGAGTGTCTTGTGCGTGTCTATCGAATGAAAGAAGCCGACTGAGAGTGGCATTTTGATGTCGGTTTTGCATCAGGATATTGGGAACGCTGTATATAATCATTGGCAACCACGCCCAAAATAGTTTAGTTTAGGTTTGTTTGCTTTTAGTCTTTAAGCCAAATTACCTTACATAGGATATGTATACTCATAATCCCCCTCTTTCTGTCCTTACTTTATCTAGTTTAAATCTCCATTCCACGTTATTTGATTAAAAATATTATTTCCCTGGTGGATGCTGGGAACTTTTCATTTCTCGAGTGTAATTTTCTTTCGTGACTGAATGAGTGTATAATTGCGTGCATGGTTGGTCTAATGGCTTTTTAATTTATCCAGGTTCCGCCGAAATTTTGTCTAGTCATCTTATATTTCTTCCACAATTAACGATTACGATGTTGGGAGTTATTACTAAAAGGTTTTTTAGTACTATGTAAACAGTATTACGCGTTGTGTAAATATTCATCAGGGTTTTCAGTTTTTAAAGTTATTAATTTATTGTCCACTTGTCACATCCAAATTGTACAAATGGGACTAGTTAGGACTTCATAGCCTTTGATGTTTTATGGTGTTTGTAATGAGAATAGTTTGTAATGAGAATAAGTGGATGTGCGTTGAGGTGCAGTAAATGAAACCTCAGAAAAAAAATCCGGGAGCCGAAGTATCATTCCATTCGAAATCGTTGCATTCCCTTACTCGCAAATACACTTAGGAAAGATCTGAATCTATCACTCTCAGCTATGGGCTAAATAGTAAGACAGATTGTGGTCTAAAGCCATAGTCGGCAACCAGTCTACCGCAGGAAGTAATAAGACCTATTGAGAAAAATTTCTTCTGCTCTGTCAATCGAGTCTCTTTCTAGGGCCGATGGCTCAAGACTGTATCGCCTATGCTACTTAAATGACTAACTGAAAAAGAATGGTATGTAATGTTTGTTTGGATCAGTGATTATGGGGAGCTAAGTATATTTTTAATATAAGGGAAGACCATGATTCCCCATCTCCGCTTTGTTCTTGTGCCATCTTTTTTTTTCTTTTTGTATTATAAAAATAAGTAAGATTCCTCGTTGTATTACAGACTGGACGTGTTTTATTGTATTCTCGTTTTGGAAGTAATTTGGGACCATTTACTTTTGATTAATTCCCAAAACCTTGGATGACGCTAGGAATAAATTTTCAGCAAAAATATTTCAGAAAAACATTAAAACCTGTGTCCCGATATCCTTTGATTATGCTGACTTCTCTGTACGCTTTTTGTTGAATTGTTTGATTTTTGTTCTGTTGTCGTTCTCTTTTTGTCCTTCCGTTTTCATCCTTTTCGATTGTAGGCTGCCATCCTTAATTTTATTCTTGTAGTGTAACACATTTACACTAGACAACTGTTTTTTCCTTCTTTATAGCTTACGTTTTTTTAGTTACTTACCAAACATCTCTATTTTGTACTAAATCCATTTGTTTGTTTTTTCCTTTTTAGTATTCTATTTCGTCCCCACTACGCTAGGTATTTATTTTTTGTTTCTGGGTTAATTTTTAGTTTTTCCAAATTACTTTTTTTTTCCGAGGTTATTTCTCAAAATTATTGATTTTATTTAAATATTTATTCGTTTTTCATCTTTGGGCGCATTATATTTTTATCTATGTTTTATAATATTTTTTGACGAAATTGTCTTACATAGTTTCCGTTTCTTTTTGTTTATTAATCATTTCACCCCAAGCAAGGCATTCGACTGCCACTATTGCGCAAGGGGTTACTTGACCATCTGCAATTTTATGTAATATGCATGCTTCAATCACATAAGCACTTGTGTCACAGGCTACTATGATTTCTAAATCCGAATTGTAATGGGTTAGAAAGAGTTCCGCGGGTAATGCTTTTTTCGTCTTTTCGAATGTTTTCTGGCATTCATCAGTCCACTTCCAGGGTTTTCCTTTTTTTAGTCACTCATTTAAAGCTGCCCGCATATAATAAATCTTAGGGATATATACCTGATGATAATTGGCTAATCCAAAAAAACTTTGTAGCGTGGTGATATTCTTTGGAGCCGGCATGTCTTTTATAGCTGCTGCTCGCTCTGGATCTGGCATTTGTTTTACTTAAGTTTGAATCCGAATTCTTGAATTTTTGCAACTACTGAGTTTACATGTTTTATATGTGCAGTTATATTTGTGCTTCTCATTAGGACTTTGTCTAGATACGCGACGGCAAAATCTAGACTACCCAACATCGAATCAATTACTTGCTGGAAAATGCCGCGTGTGACGCTGACATCAAAAGGTAGTCTGTTAAACTTATAGAGCTTGGTGCGTGCTTATACATAAGAGCTTTGAATTTTCTTTCTCTGCCAGTATTTGCAGGTATGCGTCGCTGAGGTTTATTTTCGAAAATATTTTTCCTCAGTTTAGCTTCTCAAAAATTTCTTCTGCTGTTGGTAGGGGATAACTGTAATCCTTAAGAGCTGCGTTTAAACTCATCGAGAAATCAGCAAAAACACGAATGTCTTTCGACTTCTTTTTTACGTCTACTGTCAGTGTCGCCCATTCGCTATACTTTTTCAAGTACACCGGTTTTCTCAAGTCTATCTAATTACATATCTATCAATTCAATAGAGACAAAAGGCACATTACTTTTCTTTTTAACTACCTCCTGAGCGTTTTCTTTCAATTAGAATTTTACCTCCATCTTGGTACATATTCCTATACCTGGCGAGAAACCAGTAGAAAATATTTCCATTAGTTTACTTATGAGTATTTCTGTTTCGTTGATTAAGCTTTCTACCTTATGACAAAAAGAATTAATTGATAGATCCTATAATTGGAATTCCGTTATCCAATTTCTACCAAATAAATTTGTGGTATCTTTGATGACAAATATTCAGACTTTTCGGGTTTTTTCATTTTATGTGACGCTTGTGACAAGTTCTCCGATGAACTGTAACTTTTCAACCCTCACTGACCTCACTATTTTATTCGTTTTTATTAACGTTCGTCTCCTCAACTTTTTTACACAGATCCGACCCAGTGTCGAGTTGCATTTTTCTGTTGTTTATCTCGACAATAACGAAATTTCTCGTTATTCCGTTTTCAACATGTTTGGAATTTAATTTTTCTTTTCGTCTTTATTTCTTGCTCTGTAGGGCGAGCTTTTGTGCCCCATTCGTTTGCAGTTGAAACATTTTTGCTCCGAAAATTGCTCTCTCTGTACCAGTGTAATCTACCGAAAGTAAAACATGGTTTCTGGGGATTTTTATTATTTTTCCTAGTATTTTCGTTTGATGATGTGCAATTTTTGTATTTTTTGTTTTACTGACTTTCTTCTTTATACCATACTTTCCTTATGTGTGAAACGCCAGACTGTTCAATCTTTTTTTAATCTTTTTTTACGCTAACCTGTGTTGTACAATGCTCTGCCAAATCCTGTACTCTAATATTTAGGACGTTTTCTAATTTCGTCATTACCCTTTTTCTCAACTCTGGGTCTTTTCTGATACGAAGCCCTGAAAGAATAACAAGCACTTGAAATTTTATGCACTCAAATCGGCCAGTTTAAATTATTCGCAATGCTTGTTTACATTTTCTGCATATATTATGTATTCTTCATTAAATTCACATATTTCCACCTCTTGTGGAACAAAGATGTTTTCTGTCTGAAATGTTCCGTTAATATATTTACTGACTCGGTAAACTTTAAATCACAGGTCTTTTTAGGTAAAATATAATTTAGCATTTTGCTATGTTCAGACCTCCCTAACTTATTTAGAGAAAGATTCCCCTTCTATTTTTCTGACCACGAATTGTAGGCTCCGGCATACACGTCTGAGTATTTTTTGTAATAATCCTCGTAAGTTACTTCTTTGTCTGTTTTGTAACTGAAAGTCTTGATCGAGTTCCAGACTGTATTCTCTGGAAAAGAAACTTTAATATTTTTCTCTTCCCATTTCTTCGTTATATCCAGAATTTTCTTTTGAAATTCCATTTGCATCTGTACCATATTTTGTTGAAATTTAACTGTTTGTCGAACATTTCCTCCTGAATTTGCTTCTGGAATGCACTTTGCTGTTCTAGAATTTTTGCTTGATGTTCCTCCTGGAATTTAAAAAATTCCTGGAATAAATATTTAAATTCCTTCATTTTTATACAAGAAATTTATACCACGTCCTATGTTGTTGAGCAGAGTGCAGACGAATTCGTAATTCGTGACCTATTGAGGAACTGTACATTGGGAATATATTCATCTTTTGTACGTGTGCGAATTTCGTTGCTCAAAAATTTTCGATTTTTAAATACTCCACGCTTTTGAAGTCTTCTGAGCAAAAGATTTTTTGCTTTGTGACTTCGAGTTTTTGTTGTCAAAGTATTCGTAACTTTGCAATTTTCTTCAGCCAACTTGGCGTGAGAGGAAAATTTTTTTCTCTTACGCCGCGTGACATTGCAAAATCTTGTCGTCGTCTGTTTTGTTGTGTCGAGTTTTACCTTGAGAAAAAACAAGTTTTCTCTCCTCTTCCGAGTGAATTCGTAGATCTTCGTCGCCAATTATGTTGTGGTGTAGTTATCGCACTAAAGGCTATAATCGTGATATGTCGATTGCTAATCGAATTAACGTACACAAAATGTTAGGAACTTAGTAATTTTCCACTAAAAGATGATTTCTTGTATTCGTGCACATTAATATCAACTGCCTAGTAGTTCTCCTGAACTCCAATTGAAGTATGAAGAAAGATATTTATTTTTGTAAAAATTACAAAAATTGTGGCACAAAGACGAAAAGGGGGGGGGGGGTAGAGGATGGTACTAACGTAACTATCCTATACCTAGTTAAACACTATTACGACCCAATCACTCATTACAATTTGCACATTTACCAGAAAAACGTATCCATTGCCTCTCAATCCTTGAAACACCACAATATTTACAAGGGAAACCTAAAAAACGGAGAGCTAAACCCATGACAATAAAAATGTATACAATAATATATATATATATATATATATATATATATATATATATATATGATTTAATGAAATAGAGATGATGAGAGGGCGACGAACCCAAAAACAAAATAAAATACAACATAATTTTTAAAACTAAAATAAAATAAATGTTAGTAAGACCCGTCAATCTCAGAAAAAGAGTGGCCGCTGTATTTTGCCAAACAGCAAAATCAAAAAGTACCCTTGCTAAATGAGTGGTGGGGGGAAATAATTAATGGAATGAGACAATCAGAGGCTGAAGCAGCCGCGATAAAAGGAGGCTAAAACAAACTGGGAAGATTGGGAATCTCGGCTTGGATCATAACAAAAGAGTAAGCCGAGTACAGGATAGGAACTCATTCATTCACATTAACTAGGTACACAAAAGAGAGCTACCTTATCCAGGGGAGGGTTCCAAAAGAATCCACCCCGATATAACTAGCAGATCTAAAAGAGAACATCAACGCTACCCCCGTTCTCGCGAACCAGGATCGCCACATTTACTCTCCTTTTGCTGAAGACTGTCGAAATTCAGACGTTTCCAAGCAGTTCTAATCTTTATTTTGAGCTGATGCTCAAAATATCGGATCAGACCTTGCTGTGAAAAACGCTGACCTAGCAAGACTTTCTCCTTTCACGTCGTCTCTATCATCATTCGAGACGTGACCAGCAATGACAGAAGCACAATACGCTTTATCCCAGAGAACGGGGGCGACACCTTATCACAGGCAAATGCACGATCAATGAACACAAGTTCTCGCGGCGATATACGAGCTGTCAACTCGCCGACTCGATCCCATAGTGGGCAAACCCGCGAATAATGGTATCACTCGTGCCAAGCCGTTACTTGTAAATTCGCCAGGCCCCATATGAAAAACTTGTCATTGAGACATAACCGATTCCGAGCCAGTCGCCAGGTGTGAGAAAATTCAGAGATGCTAAGATAATCGGCACCTGGGCACAAGACCAGAACTAGCAAAACTCATCCTCCAACAAAAACTCATCCTCCAACAAGCGGAGCACAATCATGTAATGAATTTTTCGCAGCACCCTCCAAAAACCAAGATAGAAGACTCTCCTAGGCTGTGAAATATCACTAGACTGTGGAATGCCCCGCATAACCGCCAGACATTCGAGGAGTGGACTCGAACCCCCTCGAGACCTACGGCACCTCGTCGAGGTGGAAGGAATGATAGTAAGGCTATGGAAAATGTCTCACTATCCCCGTCAGCAACGAGTATTCCAAAATCGCTCGCCCGAGAAAAACCTACTTTTATGCGACATTGTGGCCCATCAAGTGCGGCATTCCCAGACCCCCGTGACACGGACGCTGGACATAGACACGTTTGTCGACGTGATGTTTGCGTCCCCTTCACCAAAGGGAGAATAGCAAACGCTCGATCGCCTGCCTACGATCTTTACAAAGTGGAAGTACTGACAACCGGTAAAGGATAACGGGAATCACGTATGTAGCACACGCCTCAGCCAAACCTTCTAAGGACAAATTCCTTCAACGCCAAATCTTGACCGACGCGCCGACCTTTACCACTACTTCTGACAAATTTTTCTCCAACTGAGGGTCGGACCCAAACCAGACTCCAAGAATGCGGACAGGGCCGTCCGTCCAGTCCAAGAGCCCCGGGAGGGTAACACACTTCCAGGCACCTAACCGCAAGCCGGATGATTTATTGTGGTTAATCTTGGCCCCTGTGACCTGTTCGAAACTTTTAATCGTCTTCTAAACCACCTCGATGTCACTCCGGGAAGACACGAATGTAGTGACGTCATTGGCGTACGCGGAAACCCTGGCTCGAGCACCACGAGGGACAGCGATTCCACGTAGGGCCAGACTGCACGCCCCGTCCCTTAGCCGGCGATGGAGGGGCTCCAACGCCAAAGCATAAAGTAGGAGTGACAATGGACAACTCTGTAGGACCGAACTAGACAGCGCCAAAATTTTAACTCTCTGTTTAGCAGGGTTATGAGCTGGTAACCTTATAACATCTTCTGAACATCCTTGCCTTTTCTCAACAACGTAATCACACCCCTGGTGGACCGGTTGGGGATGGACACCTGACGGAACCGGTTGTTGAACACGATAATCAAAATTATGACAAAGATGTGCGACAGCCTCAAGTAAAATTCATAGGGCAAACCATAGAGACCCTGCGATTTACCTCTGCCGACCTTCTTCAAAGAAGTCTCCCTCGCAGCTAGCTGCATCAGCCGGCAAAAACCAGGGGAAATCAGTCAAATAGCTGAGAAGGTCTTCATCACGGAGACCAGGCTGCTTGGTAAACAGGATCTCAAAATGCCGCCAAAACGCCTCGCACATGTTGTCAGTCAACCGAAGTGTATATCCCTTCGGGTTACAAACCTCTCGAATGTATCGGTCGCCGCCTCAGCGAATCCCTTCCTCGCGTATTTCAGCGCCCATGTTCACAGTTTCGGAAAACAACTTGCTTAAATTATGTCTAATTACCTGGCCCATATAACAATCGCTATTCGACCGTACCAGAGCGTCCTTAGCTACGGCTATTTCTAGGGGATCCTCCCCAGCCTCCGCCCGGGAGTAACTAGCTCAATGTGTTTTCACCTTGTCAACAGTCATCTAGTTGGGTGGCGAAAGACCTAATACTATTCTTAAGATTCTCTCGCCACTTATTCCCAATGAATTTCCCAGTTAACGCCTGCTGCACTAAGTTAATTAGCTGGCGCCGTAAGTCCAACCTGTCCATAAAGACAGGTTGAACTTCCAGTAACAAGCCATTCTAGGCCTATTTTCTATATCTATCCGTGCACAAACGTGTTTGAGGTCCGAGTAGCCTAACCATTAGAACGTGGTACAATCTAAAAGATCCATGTCGGCTTCACGAACTAACATTCTATCGAGGTAGCTAGCTACCCGTGTAGAAGGCCAAATATGAGCCCACATCCACATTATTCCAGCCTTGTGATTGACTCTGTATTTATCGACGAGCCCGTACTCATCGATGAGATCAACCAAGCTACGATTACGTGCCTTTACGCTAACTTCCCGTCCTCTACGCGCTCCTTCTGGTCGTTGGGCGCATAAACCGCAACCAGTCAAAACGCATTGGTTTTCACTGCATTATCGGCCACGATCATCCGGCCCTCGGCACAGACATGGACAAGATTCACCTTTGCGTCCAGGTTACGCTTAACCAGCAAAGAAACTCCTCTGGCCAGCCAGTTCCCATGTGTTGAATAGACGACAAAATAGTTAGAGCGCACACAGGCATCGGCCTTGCAAACAAAGTGAGTCTGTTGGTTGGAGGCGACATCCACACCGAACGACAAGAGGTCCCAAAGCAGGCGGGCCGCCTTACTTCGCTTCCTCAGACCCCTCAAACTCAAGCTGGCTAACATAACTGAGATATTTTAAACCTGTAAAGAGTAAGCAAATCATTACTCCTAATCACATACGGCGCAGAAATCAATGGCAGTAGGGACCCCGACGGATTGTCGTAGGCTTCCTGATCCAATATCGGACGTAATTCGTCCCTCCTGGACAATGCCGCCAATGTCCGTGGGAAACATTAGCTTTACAGTCCTATATAATGAGGGGTGGAGGATGATAGGGACCCTCCCAGAACATATATGAGAAAGTCTCTGTAAATATTTGGTGCCCGTTTGGGCAATTTTTATTTCGGGGAACTCTTCCGCAGCTCCCTGCACAAAGTCCGAAAGATTAGCCTCGGTATTCCTTATGAGTGTCAAAACTCCGGGATCTTGTGGAAAGTTGCTTGGGTGCTCGACCAACTTGCCGTCGATCGAGGTCAACTTAAATAGTGGCCTTAGGAGAGTTCTTTTCTAGGAGGAGAGTTCCCTCTCTAAGGCCGATGTCCACTCTCTTGAATGGATTCGTTCTTTTCGTTTTTAACTTTTCTCTTTTTGGGTCGGGCTGAACAACTTCAGGGGATGGGGTTTCTGGTTGGGAGGGAGTTGTTTCTGTTTGGAAAGAGGGTTCGGAAGATGATTTTTTCGTTTGGGAGGAAGGTTTGGGGGAGGGCCTAGAAAAGGGTCTAATTGGGCAGGCAGAATGAATCCTCTCCGTTATGTTAGTATTTCTGATTGAAGATGCAGTGTCAAACTGAGCCTTGTTGATCATACGTTCCGTCCTGCCACGTTCCTCCACATCTACGTTTCCTTTTTCTACACAATTCGTCCTTCTCCCGTTCTCTCTTCAAAGATGAGGAAAGTAGAGGAGGCATCTCCACCACGTCGATTTCTTTTTCTGGACACTTTTGTTGTTGTTGCTGCTATCTTTGCTGTTTTTGCTGCTGCTGCTTTTGTTGCTGTTGTTTTGCCTCTTTTGGAAGCCTCCTCCCTTCTACAAGAAAAAAGCTTCCTACCGCAACACAGCAAAATGTTGGGGACACTTAAGAAATGCTGCCGGTCCACCACCACACTGAGGCCCACAACCACGGTGGCCACGCAGGCCTTACTTGTCCTCGCGCCACTTCCTCGACCGCTCCAAAACTGGCGAAAAATGTCTACTGGTACTCCGTGAATTGTTATTTTAGTTTTTCGAGTTCCCAGATACTCCGTTTGCCGTTAAGTTATTACCGGCTAAATTATTAGCCTCTATTTCGGTGCTCAGTAGAACGTCCCACATGGCACGAGACCTTATAGCTAGGACACGTGGTACGAGGTTTAAGGTCTTCATGGCCTCTTCCATGTTCTCCCAATAAATTTTCGGGATTTTGCATCCGATGTCAGCAGGGAGATCGTTCTTGCTGCGACAACATTCACTACTTCCGGCACAACAATAAGCTCATTTTCATTTATATATTCCTTGTATTTCTCCTGCATTTGCAGGTAATACTTTGAATCTTTTTTATGGGAGATTTTGCCCATAATGACGTTGATGGGGTCACCGTCGGCACAGCGTTAGAAGTTAATGGCTGGGGAGACGACACGATAACATGGGCTTGTCTCCCCACTGTCACGACACAAAGAAATATTTTCCAAATACGACAATTCAAAGATATCACAGAAACAATGGACTGCAAAATCGAATACAACAGTGTAACAAAAGACGTAGTCACAGGTAAGCGCTGAAATCAAAGTATAACCACGGGCCAAAATAGATACACGCAAAATAGATATACTCGCAAGCAGAACTCCCAAGAACTTCCTCTTAACTCTTATTAATATAAGAGGGAGAGTCCATTATGTAAGAAATACGTGTGTTTTACCATAACAACCATATAAAAGAAGGTTGACACTTGGAATTCCCCTAAGTGTTAAAGACAATAGATGAAAAAAATGTCTAGATTTGTGCTGGACAAGCACATGCGCAAAACTTTTCGATCTACCGAAAGGCACAGAGGCAAAATCTATGTCTACCAAAATATCTTTAGCAGAGACCATATTATGATGTTTCTGTTTTTTGTCCAGCAGTCGGAAAAGAAATCAGAGTGTAAGAAATGGTAACAAGGGCTGAGATCAACTGCGATATGCTTGTTGGTCTTTTGCCACGTTTGTACATAATGAGTAATAAATAATGTTAATCTTCAGAAAATTCTTACAAACGTCAGGGTGAAGTTAAGCAATAATTTATATTATAACCGCTAGAAAATGTGTTTTACAGTGTACGTGTTTGCAAGCGTATAAATACAAGAATATGCAAATAAATATAAACAATAACAATTATTTATTTAATTATAAATTGACCTCCTACAATTAATACTTTAGTACTTAACTTAAGATACCACCATACCAAAAACGAAAACAAAATAATAACCAAATGAATACATATCAATAGTTATTTTTTCATTTAAGCATTTATTTGGATACAAAAAAGGAATACAGTTTTGTCTAATTCTAAAAACAAGGACTCTTAAAAATCAGATAACAACAAATCGGCATTAAATAGTAACAAATCGTTACAATTGAAAGAAAAAGTGGGAAAAAGCTAAATAGTGAGAGGAAAAATAAAAAAAATATCTAAAAATGCAAATGATCACGACATATACGAACATCCCTCGTTCGCATGTTCACCCGTTTATGAGTACCCTTCGGGCAAAAAGCAGACAAGCGCAAACGTGCAAACCTATAGATATACAACAATATTTAATCGATATGATAAAGAAAAATCGAGGAGGTCAAGCAGGCAAATACTGATGAGTAGGACCCTCTAACGAAATTGTGGAAAATACTATAGAATATGGAGAGTTAATGATTTTTGTTTTTTTTGTTTTTTTTCAAACCAGCTCCACCTTAGCCAGTCATGAACGTCATCTAAAATACGCGGTTTTTCTTTGAATTTACACACGCTAAATAATTATTATCTAAGACATTTTGGTAACTCAGTTCCAAATATGACAAACAATGTTTATTTATCAATAAATTTCACATTAATAAATCTTTTCTGAATTGATTTTTCCGGAGCTGATATTTTCTTATATATGCTGCAAAATATTGATTGGCAATTTGATTTTTGTTTTATCTTTGATCAAAACTGAAATTCTCACACTTATTCATATTTTTCGCACATATGCTAGTATATATAATAATAGAGAAAAAGGTGTAGCCTTATAAATAAAAAATGCATGCAAGATTGAGTAAGTGTCAACAGTCGCAAACTAGTTCCTCTGCTTATTTTAACTCTCATTTACGCACACATATAAAACAATGCACATTCATGGCAGATAAGATTATACATTTACAGGCATTTATGCTTCTGTTATACCAATGCAATTCATCCGGTGGTACTGTAAAAAATATACAAAAGAAATTCCCGGGATATTATTCCGCTAATTCACATATGTCAAGGAGAAAGAAAAATTATAGTAGAATAAAAAAATAAAATAAATATTTATAAAACTGGTAGATACGTGTAGAAATCTTACTTCTTTGTTTAAACATGCTTGAATTGCTACACACACACAAACATACTGTGGGTATCTCTCTCTCTCTCTTTCTCTCTCTCTCTCGCTGTCTGTCTATATATATATATATATATATATATATATATATATATATAGAGAGAGAGAGAGAGAGAGAAAAGTGGTAAGGGGGAAGGAAAGGAAAAAAGGAAAACAGAAAAGTGGGAAGTGGTGGTTTACTGGAAAGTAAGCTAAGATAAAATTTGTCATAAAAACAAAAGGAAACTGCTAAAATCAATGTTGAAAACACATTAAAAACTTTATCAAAGAAATTTCAAGTTAAATAAATAATAACTAGGACAAATTCTATAGAAAAATATTGGACATAAAAATTTAAGAATAAATCTTAAATTTTAAATTTAAAAATAAAAATATTGACTTCAAGGGCAAATCTCAAAATAATCCATTACTACGAGTACACACACACACACACACACAGAGAGAAAGAGAGAGAGAGAGAGAGATAGAGAGAGAGAGAACACACACACACACACACACACACAGACACACACACACACACAGAGACACACACAGACACTTCTGAACATAATTTACTGAAATATCGAAAGGATATTCGCAATTCACGAGTTAAATTAATTGTTATTATTCTTAAAATTTAAGAAACTAAATTTAAGGTGGCTTAGTACGAAAGGAATCGAATTATATTTATATTAAGGGCTCTTCTAAACAAATAAAAAAAAATATTTTTCTGTAAAAGGGAGTACAGATTTAGCACTAAAATTAAAAAAAATATAAATAAATGTTATTTTATTTTAAGAAGGGTTCAACAAAGTTCTATATATACATATACACATATATATATACATATATACACACATACACACACACGCATATATATATATATATATATATACATATATATATATATACACATACACATATACTTACATATACACACACACACGCACATATACATATATGTATATATATATATGCACATATACCTACATATACAAACACATACACAATTATAAACCCATATACATATACTAATAACCCCACCCATACATACAAACATATCCACATATATACATACCTATAAATACATGCCCATATATATATATATATATATATATATATATATATATATATATATATATATACACACTTGTACGAATGCACAAATCCTTACAAAAATACATACACATGTATATAAACGCACCATCCGTTACAATTATAACAATGCGCAGGAATGTTATATGAGTAGCAGAGTCATAAAAAAAAAAATGGAAATAAGAATCGACGAAAAAAAATATTATAAAGGTGCTTGAAAAATGAGGGCTAAAGAGTTAGTTTACAGTGAGATAGGAAAAGGAAGGAAGGCCGGAGTTATTATTCGGTATTAGGGTTTATTAGCTAAAAAAACACAACTTTTAATTTACTAAATTTAAAAACATTAAAAATTTAAAATAATTTAAAACTGAAATCTCAAGTATATTTGGCTCTGTTACTAGAATATAATATTTGCATTGAGCTCTCCACTTTCATCAATTTTAATATTAATGAAATTAATAATAATTAGAGTCGGGTTTTTGGGATTTACCTATCTGATCATTCTTTTGGATTTTCAAAAATCTACCTAGGCTGACAAAGCAAACCTCGCTGCCGAGCTTGAAAAGGAACTCCAATCCCTGTTGGACTGGAGTAAGAAATGGCTCAAATTTAATTCTTCCAAAACGAAGCAGCTATGTAATAACCACCACAGACAATTGTACCTACCGCCCATTAACATGGATCAGGCTTCTCTGACTGAAAGTAAAACACTGCGTCCCCTCGGATTAGCTATCACATCAGACCTCAAGTGGAATAACTGTATAGAATCCATAGCTAAATCTGCTGCAAAGAAAGTCGGTTCTCTGTGTGTTTTTCCTGTCCGAAACAATCCTGCACATATACAAATCTACCATCCGCCCGTGCATTGAATATTTATGTCATATCTGGTTGGGTGCTCTTGCTAACTACTTAAGTGTCTTCGACCAAATCCAATGCAGAATCTGTAATGTGATCGATCCTGACTTGGCAGCTAGGTTACAGTCGCAGTTTGGCTTGCCTGTGTCTCTTCTACAAATAATTTCACGGCTTCTGCTTCGAAGAACTTAGCTCATTGGTACCCCCTGTATATGAATTTCCTCGAGCCACAAGATTAGCAACTAGGTCCCACCCTTTTATTGTGAAATCAATAAATTGTAAACGCATATTCTACTCCAGCAGCTTATTTTCTTGCACTACCCGCATGTGGAATTCCCTTCCGCATAGTTGCTTTTCCGACAGCTATAATCACCAGGAATTTAAATGTAGAATCAATTGTCATCTTCTGTCTTACTAACTTACATCCTCTCTCTCATGCTTTTTTATTCGTCCACATCACTCTCATGAATACTCTCTTCCTGACACCTCCTGCAACTAACGACTCCTTGTCATAACGTTCCTCCTATGTAAACCCCTGCACAACAGTGGCGGAAAAATACCTTGCCTGGGGCCACACTATATATATATATATATATATATATATATATATATATATATATATATATATATATATATATATATATATGTATATATTTTTACTGATTTTGGGGGTTGTAAATTCAGAAATGTTCTAACATTGCCGAAATCAGTTATCCAAAATTTAACTTTGATATCTTGAAATTACAATACTTTATAATTAAACAAATTACGGAACTCTCTCAGCTAATATTATATAGAAAAACAGATACGATTACGTCAAGAAAGGTTAATTTTTACAATTTATGCAACATACATCTACATTACTTTTCTTAGATTTTTGTCAAATATAATTGCTCTTATGTCAGAGAAAAACTAAGGAGAGTACAATATACACATTTGTGTTGAATTATATTCTCAAGTAGATCACTATAATAAAGAGCAAATATATGTACATTCCAAATGAGCAGTGGTCAGCGCTAATTGGTTAGAACTGAACTAGATACTTTTCTTTATTTAAGACTTTAAAAGTTTTTGATTCGAGTGATAATTACTGAGACACCAGAATGTCCATTTTTGAAATAGTCATTTTAATTGGTTGTATTGAACTAATGATAAGGTGTGAAGATCATGTATGACTTTTCAAAGTGATTATTATATGCATAAATAAAGCGTACTAACACGCGAGAGAGTGTGCGTAAAAGAGAAATACCTGAAATTAACCAAAGTCACATGGATATCGTTGAAAAAAAAAGAATTGCAAAGCAAATATCCAAAATAAAAATATATGGTATCATATATGAGTGTGTCACACAATGATCTACCCTTCATAGTAGAGATATATTCTGTTGTTATGATACAATAGCAAATTATTCAACATAAGTCAATGATAAAACATAGCAAAATGTATGTTAGAACAATATGTAATTAATGCATTGTTTTCATTTTCTCATACACACACACACACACACACTCACACACATATATATATATATATATATATATATATATATATATATATATATAAGTTTGTTGCGTAATAATATTGGCAAAACTTTACCACATAATCAGATAACAAAGAATAAGCGAAAACAATAATACCAATTTTAGGAAGATATAATGTTATATTATTTAGCAAGATAAACAGTACAAGATTCGATCAAGAATGGAGAATGTTATATGTAAATTCTCCTGTATGGTTTTTGGATGCTGGATATTTTCTCACCGATGGAGATGATATTTGTGACAACGGAAATGTGGCTTTACTGAAAAATGATATAAAAAATCAAAGAAGTCTATAAGCAATGAGAAATGCTTGAATGAAATTGAAAAAACAAAAAAGCAATGAGAAACATACAGTTCTCATTACTGAGGCATAATGAGATGAGAGGGTGGATATGATCGCACACGAACATGAGTCATTTGAGACAGATAACCATATGCAGAAAACTTATAACCTATCTAACAATATTGTGTTAACGGACGTAAGATCTGAAAAAGAATAAAATTTTCTTAAATCTACAACTGAGATAAGGTCTTGGAGAGCCATGTTCGCGTACTTTGTAAAAGAAACGGCACTTAAAAGTAGTAGTTTTATTATGGAGGATGTATTCATTTCGGTTTTTGCAATGTGTTTACTCCTGCAATGATACAAATGACCTAATCTCACAATTCCGAAATTCAATGATGGTACTTAAAAAGGTTTGCAATAAATTTTATGGAGGGCAGTGACTGATGTACACAGTTCCTAATATCAATTAGGATCAAACGAAAATCCAAAATGAATAATTAAAATATACAAAATAGTATTACCCAACAAGAATAAAGTGAATATGTTAAAGATTAATGGTAGATCAAATACCAACGTATTAACATAAGCTTATGAAAAAACTGAAAAATTAAAAAGAGACAGAGTAGGATTAGAAAATATATGGTGTATTGAATTAACCTTAAAATGAAGAAATCCCCGTTACATATCAAAATAATGAAAAAATAAAATATAATTTTATAATAATGTATAAATATGAATTATTTATTACAAATAGCCATGAAAAGCGAAGCAAACATATTTAGAATTCACAGGGCGGACAATTTAAAAAAAGGAAAAAATATACAACATAATAAATTAAAATGCTAAAAATATCAAAATGATAAAATCCTTTTTAATGTGACTTCTCGCTTTAGGAATTGTTTGAAAATAGCATTGCACAATTAGCTATTCTTAGTAGATTCTAGTAAATTATATCCTTTTGCAATTACTTTATTCCTATTCTTCCGACATTTTACTTACCTATGCTCGTTAGTCAGATTATTCACTGATGTTTTGTCATCTTGCTTTCAATATGCATAAGATGTGCCAACTTTTTGAAGCGCTCTTTTATCATTATGAACGCTGAAATTTTTATTTCTTTCTGATAATAAGTATAAGTTCGTTTGGTTGATGGATTCTCATACTTTTTAAAGCATTGTCGTTGAATACACGTCCAAACCTCAGCATCTTAAAACAATTCTTTTGCCGTAAATCTCTTTATTTGTGATATGATATTCCAGAATTCACTACCATAAGAGACAAATGATATTACATAAAACTTCAGTTCTATTTTCATTGGTTCTAACAAAATTTATTTTATTCTTAAGATTAGGATAATGAAAATAAAATGGGAGTAAACTGAAAATAAATAATATCAGCGAAGAAAGAAATAACAGAAATTCTTGTATTAAAATCGGAAATGAACGAGAAAATAATTGATTCGTTTTGTACGGTATAATAAACTTTTACAGTTTATTAATGCCTAAAAACATTTTTACATTGTAACAATGTTGTTTTAATGATATAGATAAGAAAAGATTATTGATACACGTCATATAAACATAGATGGGGAAGTGATTTAGATACATATCTTTCCCATGGGTATATGCGCGTAACTGAATGTAATGATCTAGCTTCGGAATTCGGCTCTGGGTTAAAAATCCCGAGTCATTTTCTATTACACCATCTGCATATCAAAGCTTACAGCAACTAGTATTTCCAAACGGTAACCCATATAGTTACATACCAGGTTACACATTGCTTCATTTTGATGATCGGAAGGAAATGGTGTCCAAGCGTATAGAGTTGGTAAGCTGTTAAACAAAAAGTATTTGGAGAGAACCATTAACTGTTTGAAATCATAAAAAAGAAAAATATTCAGAAGAAACTTTACATATGGAAAGCAAACAAAATCGAAGAAAATAGAGAAAGCAACCTATTAAAAATCATGAGTGGATGAATACAAAGAACATAGAACGAGACCAGAAGATATAAAAAGAAATGAAAATTCAGCAACTTATACACTGTGTCCAATAATATAAAATCAGAGAAAATAGTTAACATAATAAACATAGATCAACAAATTTGACTGAACAGTGAAAGGCAGACACGGAGACTACTTGAATGAAAGTATGTCAGGAAAATCATTAGTTCAGTATCAATACCCATGTAGTTAAATATTGGTAACGTAATTTATGCAGGCCAACGAGAGCCGTTTAGTAAACGAACGTAAATGTGGTAGAAAAAGAAACATAGAGATGATCAAGAATTAGAAAACAATTTCCGAAAATGATCGGTTTCTTCTAAAGTATATGTCGCTAGTAAATTGTTGCTTCATCACTTGTCTTTTATTACCTTGAATTTTTATTATAAATATTGTATTTTCATTTAAATTATGCTATCAAAGCAGACAAAAGCAACTTTGAGACATTATCGACTTTCTAAAGAGCCGCTAAAGCGCTTGTCTAACTTCAATCGCAAGATTACACTCTGGAACAGGAATCTATAAAGATGTCATTTAAAAAAGAAGATAATTAGACAATTTAGTTTTGTCACAGTTTTCTTCAAGAAATGCAGAGAAAGAAATCTTGGTAATTAAACTAAATCCAAACGCCATCTTGTGAAACTATTTGGTGTGATTCCGCAGGGAAGTATATTGTTAGACAACTTTCTTCGTTTATGTGCAGTGTATGCTCATGAAGTAACATAACATGGCTTTTTCATAACTTACACTCTCTTTTATCTTTCAGAATTATATCACAATTTTTCTCATCTGCAATTTATTCCCTCAAAACTACCATGTATATCAGTCGATGATTGCAGCTGTTCCATCCGCTTATATTTGCTGTGAAGTTTCAAAGCAAAATTCCTTTTATCGTTATCTCTTTTTTTCTGATTTTAAGGAAAATTGTACTTTTCTAATTTTCCTTAAATAATCCACGTTTCTCATATCCTCACTTCGTAGGAAATTCGGCGACAGTGTATGCGCCGAAATCTATTTCTGTAAACACTAAAGACATAAACATTTAGTATAATGTTTGAGTTTTTTATAATGAAACGAAAAGTTCCTATATGTTAACAGTCATTCTTCTTTAATAAAATTCCTTAAATAAAATAATGCTTTAAATTGGTATTTCCAATTATTTTTCTCATTGTTTTTGTGCCTATATATATATATATATATATATATAGTAGCGGCCATAATATAAGGAACGGAAACAACAAAGACATTAATATGTGCATTACTTAAAAATAATTCAAGATTAGCAATTAATGTTTTACCGAATAAAGATTAGGGTGTAAGGCATAAATATTAAACAAAGTTACAAAAATGTACATAATAGATTTTTTAAGTAAACAATAAATGGAAGAAAGGAAATAAGCTACTGTACAAAAGTTAAAGAACGATGCTAATAATTTATATAAACTTTTAATTTACTTTGTTACAAAAAGTCGATGCAGCTTTTCAAAAATAGATAAAAGTTCATTTAATCATTAGGATTTTATTTTTAAGCAATAATGCAAATTCTGCACGCAAAACGCTCTCTTCCGAAGAATAAAACCTCATTATCCTTAACTATCAAGAAAAAAAGTAATTTTCAGAAATTTCTTACATTTTTCATAGGCCTAAAATCTTGTTCATCGTATAATTAGTTGATATAAAACCGATAAAACTTTAGATGCAAAACCAAGAACTGGTAGACCTCCAAATACATCGCAAAAAGTAAGATCAAAGAAATATTATAATATCTACAGAAAACAGTTTTGAAACCGGAACATCAATTGCTCGTAAATTTAATGAAGAGACAGATAATAAAATCTCAAGAAAAACGGTTGTTCGCAGGTTTAAAAAAATGCAGGATTGCATGCCCGTATTCCAGATTCGAAACCACTCATTGCAAAGCGAAACCAAAGGACATACCTGGAGCATGCGAGAAAATATATTGTTTGGACTGACGCACATTGGGATACAGTTCATTTCAGTGACGAGTTCTAATTTACTATATTTGGTTCTGAGGACAAAACTTACGTACGCTGTAGAACAGGTGAAAGACTGTCTTCTCAATTTGTGAAGTAAACCATTAAGTTTGGTGGTGACAGTGTGATACTGTGGGGAATGAATTCATTTGTAGAAGTTGGCCCTATCATTCGCCTACATGGCAATATCAATGCTGAGATTTACAAAAGGCTTCTTCAGCAGTATTTGGTACCAAGACTACATCATAATCTTTATGAATCTCCTATTTTTATGCAGGACAATGCACCTTGCCACAAGGCTTAGAAGGTTATGCCTTTACTTGAAGGATTAATCGCCTTAATGAAGTGGTCAGCACAGAGACGAAACCTGAATCCAATAGAAAATGTTTGGGAGATAATTAGAGAAAGGGCTAAGAAAAGAACCCCGATAAACCAGGATCATCTATGGGAGATATTGAAAGGTGAATGGGAGGGAATTATTGCTGATGTTTGCGAGAAATTTATTAGATTATGTAGTCGACAATACAGAGAAGTCTTTGAAAATAAGAGGATGTTTACGAAATATTAAATTTAGTTGATATTTTGTTCACCTTCAAGTATTAATAAGATCGTTCCTTTACTTTTGTCCCGTAGATTATTTACTTTTGTTCCATTTAATCTTTATTTAAAAAAAACTATTATGTAATTTTTTGTAAATTTGTATAATATTTATGCATTTAAACCTAAAATTTATTCAGTAAAAATTTCATTGCTAATCATGCATAACATTTTTAGTAATACACATATTTGTGTCTTTTTTTCCGTTCCTTCAATTATGGCCGCTATTGTATAGATAGATAGATAGATAGATAGATAGATAGATAGATAGATAGATAGATAGATAGATAGATATGGTGTTCTAATAACCGTAGTGGAAGAAAGGGTTCACCCCACGTCTATAGAGTTGAAATACAATATGTAACCCTAACACTGAGTACTAAAGACAGCAGTGATTAAAAATAACTTCTAGAATTGAGTTAAAGGAAGATAATTACATGGCTACATGAAGTGTCACCGCATATGGAATAAGAATCAAATA
>JBBBDQ010029484.1:27500-52500 GCA_037127315.1 Ascarosepion bandense
GTTACTTAAATTTAAATGTTTTGAAAAAAATATAATAAAGTGCATTCTGGATCGAAATAAAAATAGTATAATTATATCCAAATGTTTCTTGAAGTTAGATCAAAAATTTTGTTTTTCTTTTGTCTTTCTTCTATTCATTATTTTTTCTTTTTGTTTCAGAAATTGTTGAGATATAAAGAAAACTAAAAGATAAGATTTTGTAACAATAATAGATACATCAGCCAAAATAATCTAGACAGAGTTTATTTTTAAAATAAGCTGACACGTTGGCCATTAAATTTAATAGAATAAATAATGTATTCCCCAAAATTATAAATTGTTATAAAATTTCAAGGAATCTCTATTATGATTTGTTCTGATTTGTTCAATTGAATGCACACATAAATTTTCTGTCTTCCCATATCTAAAATATCAAACGTTTTTGTTTCCTATATTTAAATGAAAATCATTTTCACAACAATGACCTAACATTGATTGATGACGAGATAGACATCTCGAAACACAGACATTTCCGTGTCGCAATGTAATTCTAATTAAAAACAAGATTATATATATATATATATATATATATATATATATATATATATATATATATATGTTATTTTCACATATAAAAAAAAATCATAGTTTTGATCGAATGATTATTTCTGCGGACAGAAAACGCTTCTTCGTCGATCCATTGATAAAATGAAAAATTAGAAAATTCGTTTAAATGTGTATATATGTAAGGAAATAAAAAGCTGTAATTAAATGTAAATGGACTGAATAGGAGGACGAATAAAAACAGTAAATAGAAGACGGAAGGGAGAGAAAAAGGAGAAAGAGAAAACGGTATTTTGTATTCACACACACACATCATTATATGTATATTCATATATACTAAACGTGTCATTCCGTGCCTGTTTTCTATCGCGAGCCAAATCTTCAGTTTCAACCTAAATCACATTTTTGATTGAACAATATTGACGCACCTACATATTCTCTAAATACTACTCCCTAATTTTGTATATAACCATGAATTTCTCTTGTATTTTCAAATAAATCATTTTCACGGTTTATTTGTTAATATCTCCTGAAGAAGAAAAGTATTTTTCTTAAACATGAACATTTTTGTGGAGCGATGCTTTCATAAACCGATGTAATAAAAAATATTTATTATTATTATTATTATTATTATTATTATTATTATTTGATAGATAGCATATAAAGCGTCTCCTCAGAGAAGTGGTAGTTTGGCTAATATAGAAATTGATGTATGAAAAGAAACACACTTAAAAATCGCATTGAAATTCACACTATATTAGCTATCGCTAGTTTAAATTTCATGGGTTTCTTTCGATTAGAAATACCAAGTTTCGTACTCTTACTTATTATATAATATATTACAAATTTTATAAGTTTTCGATGATTTACAGCAGAAATATGTTTTTTAATAATTACTTTTCATCGAACTTCAAATAAATTATTTTTTATAAGTAGAAATTACATTCTATATTCTTAGATAACTGAAAACAGTTAATATATATATATATATATATATATATATATATATATATATATATATATATATATGTAATATAATAATCTGGCCCCAGCCGAAGAAGGCCGATGAAGCGTGGGCGTTTCCGGTTGATGAAAAGTCGCGGATGTCTTTTTGACCCTATTTCCGGCAGAGCGGAAATAGACAGGGTCTCTGAGAATTTACGTAGGCGTCGCGTGATCAAGAAAAAACCGGAAGAAACAATTTCCGGTTTTGGAAGATATATAAAGACTGCGAAAAACACAGTCTTGGAATCAGTTTTTTGACAGTCTCCAGAAGTCGACAGTAGAAGAGAAGTCGAGTCACAGTCGAAGTCAGAAGTCGAGTCACAGTCGAAGTCAGAAGTCGAAACAGAGAAGTCGAAGAAGTCAGTCTCGACAGACGAGTCTCCAGAAGTCGACAGTAGAAGAGAAGTCGAACCCAGTCAGTCTTGACGGTCTCCAGAAGTAGACAAGAAGCGAAGTCGAAGAAGAAGAAGTCAGTCAGCCTCGACAGAAGAGTCTCGAGAAGTCGAAGAAGAAGCTAGACGAGCTAAGCAGAGAGGCCAGCTCCCGTCGAAATCCCATTAGAGGCGCGCTCTCAATTCTCTGCCTTGTGCCACACGGTCCATCGTTCATCAATAAAAATATGTCATATATTTTTATATACACCCGTGTTTGTTATTTGTCGCTATATAACATATATATATATATATATATATATATATATATATATATATATATATATATACTCAGTTATGATCTGAGATTAAGGTCAGGATGGTTAAATAAAAAGAAGACAAGAGGAAAACTGTATTTAAATCACCTATGCGTTTCGGCCTGTGATGGACTTTAACAAGACAAGACGAAATGAGCTTTAGTCTAAAGTACGTATCTATAAACAGTGTTGGCAACTATAAAAACGCTTACAAATGATTCAAAAAGATTAACAGAATATTTTAGTTTTAAAATTCATTCATGTGTAGTGCAAAGTCACGAGATGTTAAAATTAAGGGAATTTAACCGTTTACTTTGGACTTTATATATATATATATATATATATATATATATATATATATATATATATATATAATGACATGCCACCCTTAGTCGACGCCTGCTTGGGCGCACTTTTGTTCAACACCCCCTGAACATACTTATGGTTTACACTGCAACTATGCTGAGCGGAAAAAGAATTGTTACAGTTTCTGTAATGTTGCGTCTTATCTGGCATGATCAACAATCTGAACAACGCCAGGATCACTGGTTCACTACGAATTGTGACTTCGCTCTAGTACAACTATCGATGATTTTTCATAGGTAGACATCTACAAAGTTTAAATCACAAGGCGAGCATCAACATGTGGAATAGTTTTCAGACAGTTTTCTAAGGTGCCACACGCTGGGATCGTTTCCTCCACACCGATAATATCAAGAAGTCACATCCCTGACAAATCAACCATGTTAAAATTCGAAAACTTCATATATATATATATATATATATATATATATATATATATATATATGTGTGTGTGTGTGTGTGTGTGTGTGTGTGTGTGTGTGTGTGTGTTATTCTTCAGCAATGAATTGAATTCTTTGGTGAATTTGGTGAATGGCGTGTGTATACGCAGCTTATATATAAGGCGCTAGAAGTTTTCTTCTCTGATTCCATACGCCTATGGCTTACTTATTAGCGACTCCAAATAACACCAAATCGCTCTAGTTTCAATCCCTCCTAGAAGCAAATGAATGTCTAGATACACTGATGGCCTGTCATAAATGAAACCGGCTTGTATGTAGATGATGAATATACACTACCGGCCAAATTTATTAGGCCAGCCCAATACCATTTACATCAAACGAATTTATAAATATTTTAATAATTACATATATTGCAGTTTAATCAATGAAAGAAAAAAGAAAATTTATTCGGATGGGTTCATTTTTGCTTCTATGCCTTGTAAAATTTTGCAAAAGAAAAATAACAAGCCCAGTTTTTTGAAAGATACAATGTATTTTATATTATTTGTAAGTGGATAATTCGAAATGAAAACAGAATTGTTCTTTTGTTATTATTATTTTGCAAAATTTTACAAGGCATAGAAGCAAAAATGAACTCATCCGAATAAATTTTCTTTTTTCTGTCATTGATTAAACTGCAATATATGTAATTATTAAATATTTATAAATTCATTTGATGAAAATGGTATTGTGCAGTATTAACAAAAGATCTATTCGATTTTCATTTCCAATTATTTACTTGGCCATAAATACTAAAAAAATATTATGAAATACATAATTTTTGAAAACACTGGGATTGCTTAATAATTATGGCCGGTAGTATATATATATATATATATATATATATATATATATATATATATATATATATAATTTAACTTCCTTACAAAGAAAATTTAAATGGAAATCCAACACCAGCCATTACGTCAACTGGAAAATGACAAACTAATAAAACTCTATTCAAAATTCTGAAATCTTCTCAAAGCAGAAGGGTGAATGACCGTTCTCTGCACAATACCCACAATTATTTCCCAACAAAAAACGCAACTGCTGCCAAACAATTAGAAATTAATCTTAATATTTTTTTCCGACGCCCCGATATATCCAACACTGATATAATTTTGGATAAATTGGATTACTAAAACAAACTACAGAACTTTCTAGGTAATCGATCAACATTCACACGACGATTCTATAAAAGTATATGCTAATAAACTCATAGAATCTAACAATGACAGTGTAAGAAACCAACAAACTTATTGGCAATAATCAACCTGGATAATAATATAGTAACATTAAAATACCCAAACTCGGATACCCTTTATTACCTTACAGGTTTTAGATGCCTATACCCATATCAGTCATTTAAATGCCATACGTTATACACGCTTGGACAATCATGTCTCGAAAGAGACATCATTGACTAGGCAGAAGATTGTCCAGCAGTAATTTTTCATTACTTTCTGCGGTAGTCTTTGTTGCCAGCCAAGGCTATAGAACCCAAGCTGTCCTGTTAATTAACCCATAACTGGAGGAAAGAAACGGATTAATAACTCTCTCGGGGATATTTTAGTGTAAGTGAATGCAATGAATTCGACTGAAATTCGAGCTCAACTCCCCGATTTCTTCTTCCGAGCCGATATTCACTGCACTACAACACACATCCTACACCACAACGAACATCCTTGCACCAAAACGCACATCTAAATTATAATATCATCCCTACTAATTATAGCATTAAGTATACACATGAATTCCTTCAAATTCTTAAATCTATAACCCGAAACTAAATCGACCTCACGTCTCTTGACGTAGAAAACTTATTTACCAATGTCTTTGTTGCTGTATACCATTGACAAAATCATTCAATATAAACGACCTTCATATACACATTCTTTCAAACAACCACCATCAATGAATCCTTATATTCTCAAAATACTTTCGCTTGCATTTAAAACCAGCATTCCATTTTACGACCATGAATACCACAAATGGACACAAATTAACTTAAAATCCTCTTGGTCCATCCTTCTCTAAATTGTATATGTCCCACACATAGAAAACACAGTTTGATTTTGTTTTTTACCAAACCGACAATATACGTCTGCTACATAAATAATATTTTCATTTTAGCTGAAAACAAAAACAAAATTTATAATCTTAAAATTACATTTGGAAAAAAATCCGCCATCAACTTTACATATGCGCTTAATCAAAAAATAAACACTTATTTTTTTATGTATTTGTTGAGACTCTTAATATTTTCATTAATCCACTAAAACGGATTTCTTAATTATTTGCTTGATTACTACATTAGCTCTTTCTTTCAAACTTGACTGAATTAACACATGAATAAATATCATAACATTAATAGTTTCTACAAAAACCAAATGCCGAGAAGTTATATGGAGAAACGTATTATCACTTCAAAACATCATCCAAAAACACATAATTCACGTCGATTTAAACAAAAAAATAAATTAATCTTCTATTATATAAAATTTAAAACGGCTGAGATCATCATCAAAAATAAAATAATTGCCCGCATATCTAAACTACAGTGCATCAATATTATTTACAAATTTTCATGCCATTTGAAGAATTTTTAATTTCGTAAATAATTAAATCGGCCATACAACTACGAAACTGACTCGAAGAATCACGCGGCATGTCTCGGAACAGAGCTCAATTTGAACTTATTCAAGCACACACGATGACCTAATAAACATTATCCATGACATACTTGTTGACAACACACATACAATTGCTTCATAAATGTGAAAAAATAAAAACAATGGAGGCATTACTGATAAAATAAACAAACCCAACACTTGAAAACTTGAATACTTGAAAACCAACAAAATTATTGGCAATAATCAACCTGGATAATAATATAGTAACATTTAAGATAAGGTCAAAAACGAACACGGTAACAACGTGCTTACCGTGTTCGGTAAATAACACATACACGCTACACTACAAACACACCTAAGACTACCTACTTTCTGTTACACGTAAAATAAAATGAATCCTCTATAATGGTTAAAATATAGACGAAAGCGTACGAAAAATGAAAATATTTTGACATTTTTATATAATTTATATGTTCAAAAGAATAAAAGCATAAGATTACATGTAACATGAAAAATTACATAAAACACTCAACCATAATATCGTGTCTATCATTTTAATGAAACTTGCATAAAAGAATGATTCTTACACAAATATACAATATATCCGCACTCACACGTGTGTGTGTGTGTATAAATCACACGCATGTTCAAGAAATTTTAAAAAGAATTCTAAAAACATAGTGACTTTTCAATACGAATTTCAGCCTCGTCTTGTTTATTAACAATGCACATAACTTTTTTTTCATTCATGACATGTATCGAAGAATTAAAAGTTTAGTCAATATTCAACTAATAATTATGATAGAGAGTGGATATTAATCGGTAAAATTAGATTCGACTTTATTTCTCTGATTCAATTACTTTGACTTTGACACGTGTAGATAAGATTAGGTTTGTTCTTTTACCTTTTGAACCCTCTTTGTCGCTCACATATAGTCACCCACATTTTTATACCGGACAAAGTCCACCTGAACGTTACATACCGCAATGTGTGGTGTCATTTATTAGTACGATATATCCTATCTCCAGCTGAACAGAGAGCATTTGATTTTTGGTTATATATTGAGATAATACAAGTTTATATTTTATTGTATTTAACAGTAGTTCGCCGAAACGCAAGTATAGCCAGATGGCACGTAGTGACATCGCAACATATTTTGCTAAATATTACTTCATTTATTTTGAAATTATGTTGTTTTCTAGCCTGTTTATAAATATAAAAATATGAAATCAACAGCACATTCTGATATAGTTGAATTTAGAATACCAAGGAAGCGTTCAACAGTCTATATGCGTTGGTGCATGACCTGGAGACGGAATTATAAATGGAATATCTTTATCCTGACTAGTGACTGATATGTTTTTAACGATAAAATTATCACTGAAAATATGCCCACTAGGAATATAAGTCTTATTATAAGAAATAAGTGTCTGTGTTGGATTGCATGTTATGCAACCTTAGTATATATTTTTAGTATTTTCGAGCTCCTCAAATAAGATTTTTGGTTGTCTACGGAATTAGTCTTTCAGATATCTACCCTGACTAAAAAAAATAGAGTATTTTAGTTTTCTTTTTTATTATTATATTTTATCTATAATTAAATATAGATACGAACGAAATAACATCATAATACCCTGAAGCAAAATTCTGATTTTGATTCTGTAAATAGATCATAGCAGATAACTTGTTTTAAGAAAAAAGTGTTTAGCGAGGTGATAATATAGGTGTTCATCTATTGAGACTTGCTATTTTTGTTTGGATGAATCCTATTTTGTTTTGAGCATTTAGAAGGAGTCATCGTCTTCCTATATTGATGCCTGTTTTGAACAATCTGCTTTGTTCCTGCCTCAATATGAGTAACTACGTTAAAATAAGCATTCAAACACTCGGAGACAGAGTTGTAGACGAGCAACACTGACGTATTTATGACTAATTCTGGGCGTCCATACGTTGCCTCCTGTTCAAAATAAATGTGAACTAGGATATGACATCACAGAAACATGTTACAGAAAGTATATGTGTCTGTATTTCGCATAATTCCTTGCCAATTTGAGCCAAGATTAAAGACAAATTTAAAAAATGTCTAGATTATAGGCTGGTTGTTCCGAGTACCTTCACCATTCTCTTTAATTGTCAAATGCGTAATGTTCTTAGAATCGTAATCAAAAGTTTGTTACGTATATTCTGCCATTTGGAAAGATTATATGTCAATTTAGAACTTCGGCATAATATATATATATATCATCATGCGTAAAACTGTAAAGAATATCGGAAATGAGTGCATATATGCACAGCTAAACTTCACAGGTAATACTCGCTATAGCAAGAACATTGTAGTGAAATTGTCACATTCCCTTCGCATTTAATTAGTGAAATTTGAGTTCTACTCAAGCAGCATTTTTACACGAACCGCCACTTTGTAGAGCAGCTTCTGAATAAGATATCACCCCAATTTAAGCCATAGTGATATGTTTTAATCTTCGCCTCATATCTTCATAAAGCCTGCCCCTTATCTATTTCTCTGCAAAGCTCTCTGGTCGGTATTAGGCTTTTTTACATACTTGAAGATAACATGTTCTGAAACAAAATACCTTCAAAGCGAAGAGTTTTTCTTGTATATTGCTTACAATGGGTTGAAAACTTTATTATTATCTAGCAATAGTTGTCTTATTTACGTTTATATTTGTATATTTCTCTATTCAGTAACAATAATTTTAAAAAATTCCAACATATCACTTTGATTTTTGCACTGAGTTTCTCATGGCGTCAAATCTATAATTCTTATGAATCGTGAGTGAATGGTTTAGAGAATGTTAAAAATGATTTTCTGTGGAAAAGTTTGAGTTGAGTTATCGATTGTTGCCTGGTAACCAGACATTAATATTCTAGAAATGTTTTATGATTTGAAATGGTTCATTCCAGTATGAGCCTATAGGATTTTAGAGACAGTTTTCTGAAATGAAAGGATGATATGAAAGTAAACGGAACTCATGAATGGGAATGGATGAGAAAAAAAAAGCTAGCAACAGTACATGGAGAGAGTTAATGTCTTAAGAATAGAATGAAATCTTATTAGTATTCAAAAGAATAGGGGGTCCGCAATACGCCGAATACGAAGAAGAAAAGCTCAGCTTTTAGCAGAAAGTAAAATATCATTTTAGCATTATTATTTTTTTACGGAATTTAAACATTATTTCGAAACAGAAATATAAAAATGATTGATATATTTTTCCGAAATGAAATGCGTTAGGGATAAGATGTAAAAATAAACAATAGTTAGTAAAGAATGATAAAGGTGATTTGAAGTAACTGGCAGGAAGAATGACTAGCATAAAGGGAATCGGCTTGAAAACAACAGAAAAGAAATACATTTTAAGAAAGAAAGAAAGTGTTGGCAGAAATAAAGGCTGAAAATAAAATTACACGAAAATGTAACGTTCTTCCTCTTCTATGTACCCTGTCCCTTCAGGACGTAAGCGATCATGGCTTTCCACGTTTCCCGATCCATGGTGGCTCTGAGCACGCCTTCTATGGTTACACCATACAACCCTCATTCTGTCAGCCACCTGATTAGGTCCTTCAAATATGTTATCCCTGTCTTTTTTTACTCTATCTAGCCTGTTAGTATCAGGTTCTCCAAGCACTCCTTACTCATTGCATGTCCCAGGAATTCAGCTGTCTCTTCCTGATGCTCAGTATTAATTTCTTTTTGTTTCCATCATTTCTAAGACCTCATCATTGCTTACATACACGACCCATGATATTCGCATCATCCTTCTGTAGAACCACATTTCGGTTGCTTCAAGTTTCTTCTTCATAAAGGTGAAAAAAAGAAGCAAAACAGATAGGAGAAAAACAAAAGGTGCCAATCTCGAGAAGTATAAAAAAGAGAGATAATAAAATACAAAACACCAAAAAAACAAAAAAATGATGATTACTTAACCAGATGAAATTGAAACTGATTAAATATATCTCAGATGTTAATAATAAACTAAAAAAAATTAAAACTCTTTGAAGAGCTTAATAAAAACACAAATTCGAATAAATATGTGATATATATATTATAAGTATCGTAAAATGAAAATAACGCAATTAATTTATACTGTGATAGATCAAGTAAAGAAAGCATGGACATGAGAAGATATCTCAGGGTACAAAAGACACGTTAAAAATTTGATAATGACATATTCTTAATGCTAGATTATTTAATTACGCAAATATTTTTTTGACATATTGTATATTTTTAGTTCAATAATCATTTACATTATATCCAATTTAAAGTAAAATAATAACAATAAATGTACATTGTTAAATTAAACCTCAGCAATGATAAAAAAAAATAATGAAAATTAAATATTTTTAAGTTCCATTACCTCTAACGGATTCATCGGAATGTTGACATCTAAAATGGAAACAATTTGGTGGTTACGTTGAGAATGAGTAACAACCCTGTAGTACGATTTAATACGACAATCAAATGGCTAAAATATATTTAGTGAGGCAACAAGAAACCACTCCGCTAATAATATCCAAGAATTTCATGATAATAATCAATATTATATATGAGATTGGTCTATCATCCGATATGAGATAAGTGTCGCACAACTGGAACCCAACTCTAGTTTACAACAGGCATAATTATTAAATCATTTAGAGTATGATATGGCGGTATTACACATTCAATGGATTGACCTCTTCCTACAACTACATATACTCCTCCTCACAAGAGGTGGTAGCATATAAGCAGAGGAGCGAAAGGCAGCGATAGGCAGAGACAGACTGAGATAACCAAGACTGCTACCGTACTAACATTGCGAGTCCCAGTTCTAGTATTACTTCATAACTCGTATTTATCTTTCTACTAACAAAGTTCCAAGTATTTGTATTTTGCTGTGTTTAATATGTATATCGTTATTTCTTATTTTGGTTGATGTATTATTTGTTGCTGGACTCTTAACCGGGTCCACGCCAGAGTAAAAGATAATTTCATCAATGGGACTAACTTCAAAACACCATGCAATAAATGCTATCATTCGGTGAGTATGTGAAAATACTCTCGCAGATAATTGGGATTTTATCTAGGTGGAATATAGTGTCATATATGCAGGCAGGGGGAAAAATAAAGAAATTCAGGAGTATTATTAGATTAAAATATGATCTTGAACGACAGGGTAATTGGCAGATAAATCATGCCGAGAGTGTAGTCAGCAAAGGACAAGGATGACGGACAGATATATCCGGCCGTAGAGGATACCAGGAGGATATAGTTGATAGATACATCTAGCGATTAATAAAAGCCAACCGGGACAATCAGAAAAAGCAAACATGCGCAGAAGTTTTAAAACTATGTAAAGTGTAGAATTTTTATTTGAAGACACTGAGTATACTTGCTGGCTTCCGACTCCCGTTAGCTCGTCGTGTGCGCGACTGTCTCTAACTGCCCTACTTCTCCACGCAAATGTCAAAGACGAAGAATAAAATAATGTATGATCATATATTTATAAATACATGTTTATTGTTGTCTGCCCAGATTCAGCGGCAGTATCTAGCATTAGTCCATCTCATGAGGAAATCTGTTCTTCTAGTTAACCTGAAATGTAATCCGTTTAATATATCTAATAGAATTTCATAAGTTTACAGTGGTAAACTAACACTCAATGCAAGTCGTAGAAAATTACCATTATCATGTGATCTATATACGTAATTATAATCAAATGGGACAGTAAAATGTTTGGCAATTTTTGAACTAGAAACCAATAAGAGAGACGTTAAAATGGATCCGATTGTAGAAGAGAAAACTAGCAATAATAAAATAATAACCAACATCTGTTTTGTAGAACACAATTCACCTATTCAAAACCACAGAAATAACCGCATAAAGTCAAATCGATTGCATAACATTCAGTGACAAATTCAGATTGCAGTTTTATTTTGTACAAATTATACATGTCGACTATACATGTGACTACATTACAGTCATATGCTACCTAATAATTTAATAAAGGTCTGCAAAGAAGAGGAAAAACAATTCCTAAAATACAATATGAGAGACTACCAGATTACTGAATTACCCATGTCACGAAAAAATGTATGCTGTTAGAACCAAACGTAATAATTTCAATGACACTAAAAATTTATTGGAGATCTCATTAAAAAAAACTCCAACGTTATCATTAAAAAGAAAATTCTTAAAAAATGCGAGACACGCAAGGAGTGAATGAGAGGTGATACCCTCGAGATATCGAAAATTATACGGCAAACAACTCCAAAGAATAGAACAGATCTTAGAAAAATACGCTTAAATGTTCGAAGCAATTTCATTCAATAAAAAAGTAAAAACTATTAAGATATATAATGAATTAGCATGATAAATTAGTTAAGGCTCTATAAACGAATATAACAACAAGTGAAATATGTACTCATGAAAATGATGAATAATATCAAAATATAGTTTACTCATAATTGAAGTATACTTGATCATTGAAGCGAATACGTTCAAGTACCATTTTAAAAACTTATAAAACATATCAAATGACCTGAAATATTGAAATTTGTAATAAGATAGGTACTAACAAAACGAACTTGAAAAAGCAGCGAACCAGACAAGATGTTAATGAATAAACTCTCGTCTTACAAAATTTTGGCATTGGCAAACTTAGCAAAATATATAACACGTGAGTAGATTTTACTTTCGTAGAAATACCGCCAAAGATAGTTGAAAATGAATAGTAGTCGCCCCACCCCACAAAAATAAGAAAAAGTCAGCTTATTGAGCCAAATAATCGAGATTATTATCCGATTCTAGTGACTATTGTGAGTAGGAATATTACACATAAAACAGTCTGTAAGCCGTGTGCAACGAGTAAAATGCAAACAAATGGTTAAATCGGCTTAGATTAAGAAGGAGACAACTGACATTTCCTAGATAAATTATGAGAAAATGTCTTCAAAAGCTCGACAATCAGGAATACTAACGACATAAAAAATACGATAAGAACAAATAAATTACAAAATAAGCTTTTTGCAAAACATACAGTTCAAAGAATATGTAATCAATGTTAAGAAATTCAATGAAACGTTGTTGGTAGCCATAATCGCTAACGTCCTGAAAATATGAAGCACATAAAAATATCCCTTAACATGCAAGATATAATACCTCTACAAATCCATTTTATTTATAAACTTTGAATTCTTATACTTTTCTTGGGAAATATCAGTAGGTGGTTTCCTGTTGTTGCAGCCATTGTACTGACTTCATAGTTTACATTCACTTACACTGGTTAGCACACAATTCTGGAGAACCAGAATAAGTTACGATAACTAATAACTCGAGTAGAAGATAAGGTAATGCTTTTCCCATGTGCATTAATTCGAAAGCAAAATTAAACTAACAAGGCCAATATTACACTAGGCTCGAATTTTCCACATTCTGAGTCGATATCTTTTACACTAATGCAGCATAATTCCAATTAACAGAAGAAAGACATTTTTTCACGAGCAAATACTTAGTTATTCTAAACTGCGTCTAGAGATTATATGCACATTATGAATTGGTATAAAGAATTACGTCTTTAATGTTAAAAGCCCTATTATGATGTTGTTGAGATTCTACTTAATATTATAAACTTAGATATATAGTCATAGAACTATTGTTTTTGCTTTGAAAACACTTTTACTAAATTAACAAAACAGACTAATTTGACTGTCAGTAATTTATTTGCTACTATTTATTTCGATACATTTACATTAATATACCTTGTAAAACAAATATAAAAAATAATATGAAAAGGTTTTAGAACAAATTTGTCAATTTCTGAAAGGAACATAAAAAACATTTATTTTAAAAGTAAAAGATATATTTACGAAAAATAATAATACTTCCTAAAATTTATTGCACAAAAGCTCCTTTCTTTCCAATAACACTTAGCAGTCTATACTCAATATCTGATGTTAGATTGGAAAACTTAGCGGTTGGTATGATGTATGCAACTACATTAACTGCCTCCCAGAGGTCACATTTGCTGTTGACGTGCCTTCCATTAAAATAAATATCTCTCTTGAGGATGTTCCACAGGTCCTCAATGGGATTCAAGTAACAGCTATTTGAAGGCCAGTCCATAAGATAATCTTCAACAAATCCCTTTGCTTTCAACCAGGATTTAGTAAGCTTTCATGCATGACTTGGTGCATTGTCTTGCATAATGATCATAGATCTACGCTTGGCTAAAGACTGGTTATCAAGCCATTCAAAGAAATATTACACTAGAAAATCACAGTAGCATTTGGAATTCATTTTAAATCCCGTCTTTTAATTTAAATGAACCCACGAGCTCATTACCAATAATCCCACACTATATCATGATCCTACCGCCGCCTTGTTGGCGTTTAAAAATTTTCTTGAGTCATGCTGCTTGCAAACCCATTTTCGAGCCTATCCATCGGCCCCAGCGAGTGTGATCCTTGATTCGTCTGTAAAAAGCACTTTACTGAGTTTTCATGTAACTTTTTGCCCACTGCAATCTTCTTTCCTGATGGTTCTTTGTAAAAATGGGTTTTTTTATTTGATTTTTTACTTCATCAAACTTCCTTAATTTGCTTGACACCATTGGAGCTCCAGCGGCCTCAAATATGAATGCACTTGACGCATTTGGGTGTCTTATTAATTCTCCTCTGATGTGTGTTAGATCTCGCTTTGAATTTCTATTTGACATATTTTCTTGATTGTTCGATGATCCCATTTTATATTCTTAGAAATTTGAAGCGAAGATTTTCCTTTGCTAATTTCTTTGATTATATAATTCTTTTCATTCATTGTTAGTTCTTTGTTACGAGTCATATTACTAAATTCTAGTTCTTGCAAATAATCTCTTGACACTACAAATTGCTAAATATCAATCTGCAATTGAAAATTGGGACTTAATTGTTTTCATGCTTACATCATAGATAATAGTACAAATTATTTCATTGGATAACAATATCTATGAAATTTACATCAAATATTTGATAATATCTCTTTTGCATATAATCTCTAGATGCAGTTTATATAATTCAGACCATTGTCATTGGTTGTCTGGAATCAGGAGCACATGCAGTTATTTTTGTTATTTCTAGCACTCTAAATGATGCTTATGTTATATCGGTGAATGAGATCATAGGAAATAAAGAAAAAGTAACTAAATAAGAGATACTCTCTACATGCCACTGAACACAATCTCAGTAACATCTTCACTTTAGAACAAGAAGTTCTTAGACATATCAAAATAGTCTACCATAAGGAAGACACTGGCTCAGAAAGAAATTCATTGGTTGTCCTTAAGAATATCAACCCGGAATTATCACCAGACTTTGCAAAGTTATTCACCTCTATGATGGAGAAAACATTCCAAGCATCTTCTGTAAATTTTTGAGACTATGTTCAGTAAGAACGTCAGTGAACACCCAGATACGCATAACCTGTGCAATGAGCAGTATGGATTTCGATCCGCCTGATCTTTTACTGGCGTTCTAATTACCTTTATACACAAACATAGTGCGGCTCTTACCAACAAACACACCACAAGGACGTAGCAATAGATATTTTGAAAACATTTGACAAGGTGTTTACAATATCTCCAGATATTGAAACAAGACAGACAATGTTTGTTGCTTCTCCTTAATTAAAGAAAAGACAACTATCAACAATAAGATTCAATTGGACATAGTCTATCAAAAATATGCACTTCGGTTATTGTAACTAATTTATGTGTCTTAGAAAGATTTTTGCACCAAGAACTTTTTTTCTGGTTTTCTTTGAGTATTTTTCAAAAGATGAAATTCTTATAATTTTCCATAGATCTCGAATTAAAAGAAAAAGCAGTAGTATTTGTTAGCGACTGTTGTAAATTTTCTAAGTGACGCTAGAGATCGTCTATTAATCCATACTTCCATCAATCTAGTTTGAAACAATTCTTTAGAAAAGCAATTACAAATTATTTTTGCACTTACACGACCATTTTGGTGATTTTCTCTGTTTTGCATATTTATTTATATCCTTG
Source organism: Ascarosepion bandense (assembly GCA_037127315.1). Lineage (NCBI taxonomy): Eukaryota > Metazoa > Mollusca > Cephalopoda > Sepiida > Sepiidae > Ascarosepion > Ascarosepion bandense. The sequence continues at coordinate 43,208 of JBBBDQ010029484.1, forward strand.
TAAGGTTATATTTTGCTATTTTTGTACAAATATTATAGTGTTTGCCAGCAAAACTCCTTGCTATTTTCGTTTTACAATTAACTCAATACTAAATATATAATTCCATTTAAGACAAAGTTTTCAATTGTAATATATATATATATATATATATATATATATATATATATATATATGAGTGTGTGTGTGTGTGTGTGTGAGAGAGAGAGTGAGAGAGAAATTATATATATATATATATATATATATATATATATATATGTTTCTTTCTCTGAAACATGTTTTGTTAAAAACAACCGACAATGTTATCTGTTTTTGTTTTAATTTTTTCCCGTAACCTTACATGTTTCCTCTTGATGAACATGATTTTCGACTTTCCAAGCGTTTAAGCCAATTGACTCAACATTTTCAAGCAGTTTTTTTATGTTGATATCATGTCATCTTGTTTGACTGTAATGTAATGGTCGTTTTTTTTGTTTTTGTTTTAAAATGGTGTATTCTTTAAAGCTATCACGTGATGTGCCCGACTGTGCATCGTGTGAGACTTTCTCTTAAATAAAAACTTTCAATCTCTACTTCCACAGTTAAATAAGGTAAGGTTGATGGTAAGAAAAAAATTGTTTGAAATATAGTGCTTCTCTTATATTAAGGTGCCTTTGATATTGTGATTTAAAAAGTATGTTTGTATTTTCACCCAAAATTTTTCTTCAGTTTTCTTGTAAATTATGGGTTAGTAAATTATTTTATTTCTGCTTTACTATTATTAGATAGGTGTCATAAAATGCGTCTATTCAAAATAAGTTTTAGTATGGTTAATATACGTAATTGATTTACGACAAGAACCTTGCAGAGATTATTGAAATTAATACACTATATTAATCAACGCTAAATTAGATTTCATAGGTTTATTTTGATTGTCTTTCCAACCTGAATGAATATTTCAGACACAGAAACTGTACCAAACGCAGTAGTCACGTGTGAGATTTGAAGGAAATAAACAATAGGAGCCCCGACATGAAAGTGATTATAATTCGGAAGGTCCGGCCGTATAGTTTTGGTGACAAGGTGTGCGGTTTTTGCCAGGAGGCAAAATTGGCTATTGTCATATAACCACACAAGAAAAGTTTATTAAATGAATGATCTGAAATTATGACGGGAAGTAGATATTCAAGAAAGTATGTTTTGGGATTTTACGATCCTGGATGAGGGTGTTAGTGTGTGTTTACTCCCTATTCTGTGGTAGTTCAAGCGGCCGTGTGTGTGACATGTTTCCCCTTCTTTTTATTCAGGTGTTGGTGTAAAGAGGCCCCTTTTCCCTTCAGACGATATCCCGGTTAGAAGTAAGCGCCATGAACATGCAGACTACTGCTTGCCTAAAGATACCTACTTGGACGAAAGAACATATAAGTGGTGTGTTTTCTATTCTTTAACATTATATATATATATATATATATATATATATATATATATATATATATATATATATATATATATAATCGATGTTAATACGAATTATAATCATTCCCACCTAATAATATAACCAATTTCCACCACTGTACATACCAGAATAAATGAAATCTCTTCTCTAATATAATGTTTGATGAAAATAGAATAAAATCTATTATAATGACGATCTGAAAATAGTGGTTTTAAATTAAAATTCGTCAAATTAAAACCTTCAAAGAAAACCAAATAAATAAAACTACACACAGATAAAGAAGAGGTATATGGTTTTAGCTCTTTTTCTGCCAACTATTTAAAAGATATCGGTAAATAGTGTTTGAAATATATTGACAAACATCTGGAAAATAGGTTTATAATCACAGGACAACGAGTTTTAAACCTCATTTAAAATACCAAACATCCTTTTCTAAATATTTATGGGAATTAAAGACAGGTAATTTCATATATAGATGGGTGATTATAGGTAGATCTTAAAGCCTTCAAAATTTCATGAATAGATGTATTTTACGCTATATGAAATAATTTAATTCTTCTTAATCTTCTGTGTGGATTGTCACTTAAGGACGTGGGCGATTATGACCTTCCACGTCTCCCTATCTATGATGGCACGCTTTCTCCTGTTACAACGCGCAAACTCGTTATGCTATTCACCAGCCAAGTAAGTAACACGCTGTTTATCTCTGTCTCTTCTTCTCTATAACTATTCTGTTTGTATCAGGTTCTCCAAGACCTCATCCCTCATAGCATGTCCCATGAACATTAGATGTCTCTTCCTCATACTCAGTATTAATATTCGTTTCCATCTTTTCCAAAACCTCATCATTGCTCACATGCTCGATCCATGATATCCTTCTGTAGAACACCATTTCAGTTTCTTTAAGTTTTTCCTCCATCTTCGATGATATTGCACAGCATTCAATGCCATATTGAAGAACTGAACTTTCTGTACGAATTCTTGCAGGGCTATTAGCAGCGTTATTACAATGCCGTCTGACCCAGCTGCTTTGTTTCTATTCAATTTGGTCATTGCAGCTTCCAATTCGAAATTTAATAACTCCGGTCCGCACTCATCTTTGTGTATTATCAGTTGCTCTCTCTTGTCGTGGAAAAGATCTTTTATATATGTTCCCCATCGCTGATGTATTTCTACTTTCTCCAATATGATCGTTCGATCCTTGGGTTTTATATCTATAGACGTCGTGGGTGTGCTTGAAAACATTTGTTACTTCTTACCTGGTCATTTACTGAGAATGATTTGACCCATTTTTCTCCTTAATCGTTGCGGAGTCCTAATCCAAATTGCCAGCCGTCGCCTCTTCCCTGTCTATTACCTATCACCTATCTTGACAGTAAAGTCACTCATAATGATTCTAAATTCTTGGCTTTTGCATTGAGACTTGGCATTGTCCAGTGTAGATTAGATTGATTCTATTTCTTCCTCAGTGTTTTTCGTTTTTGGTGCATAAACTACTATAATATATATGTTGAAGAGTCTTCCTCTCAGTTTGACCAAGAGAACACTCTCAGAAAATTGGTAGTATCCCAGAACACATTTCTTCATTTCTTTGTAAAGTCTTAAGCCGACTCATTTATCGTTATCTTTTACTCTTGCGTATATTATGTGGTTGTTGCTGCTGAAGTATCTCTTGTTATTCCATCTCATATCGAATATTACCAGAATATACCTGCTCAGTCTGTTCATCTCTTGTTTGACATTCTCTAGTTGACCACAGTGGTTAAGTGTCCTGACCTTCCATGACCCCATTATTTCTTTGTTGTGCACAGTTGCAGGGTAACAGTCCAGAGACACCTGTTGCTCATGTCGTACTTTCCTGTGACAGGGAAAAAGATTTGGAAAAATGTGTCCCATTTACGCCTTTGGTCCTAACAGTTGCGGGATAAGCAAATATAAAAAGAAACTAAAAATCTATTTTACAAGAGATATGAGACAATTTTTATCTGTAGTCATAAAAATAAATTTACATTACATTTATATACGATTTTGTTTATCATATTCTAATTCGCCTGCAAATTTAATATCATTTTTATCTGATTAATTTTTGAAAAAATAAGTTTGACTTAATTAATCGTTAAGTTTATTAATTGTTGAGAAAAAAAGGTAATTTTTTTGTTTGATAAATAAAATTGTTTATGTGCATAATTATTTATAAAAGTGGGTATGAGAAATTATGTGTAGATATGTGACTTATTTCTATGTTTATGTGCATGTGTGCATGTAATTTTGTGCATATTTTGCGTATTTATATATATTTATGTGTGTATATATTGTATCCATCCTTATGTGGAGCGCAGATATATATATATGGGTATGTATCACAATTTTCTCGCTAATATATTTCAATTGTTGCATTTGACAGATGTAATGTTGACAGTTTTCTCCCACAAAACCGGACAATATTATAGTTGTTGTTATGAGCTGGAGGGTAAGAAAGTTAAACATTTTATACGTCAAATGTAGCGATAGGAAAAAATGTAAATTGGCAATTATATTCTTATCTTTTGAATCATCTGATAAAAGTAAACTACTTAAATTTAGTGGACTACATATATACAAATATATATATATATATATATTCAAAAGTTCATTTTCATGAACAACCCGCAGTTGTTTCTTCCAAGCACTTTTGAACTTTTCTAAGATCATTAATAATTAATTCACTTAAACAAATAAATAAGTAAAAAACTAAGTAAAAAATAACACGCCCAAACAAGGAATTTTAGTGATAAAATGCATCAATGAAATAATCAATAATACATAAAACAATGTTATGTAATATAACTACAAATAAAAATCATTTTCGAATTCGGATCTTTATTCATTCCCACTCAACAGCACCTAAAATAATTAGAAACACAACTGTCACCAACGACCAAATTTTTTTTTTAATCATTTCACCCGAGCAAGGCGGAAACGCCACTGATGTGCAGGGGGCTACATAAATGTAAAAAGATTAATTAGAAAAGAGTCAGGACTACAACCTAATTAGAAAGGAACAATAGAAAGCTGAGAAAGCAGGTGCGATGACAGATACATAGGTGGAGAGAAAGGGAAGGTTATACAGGGGTGGGGAGAGAGCTAGAGTCCAGTGGTTAGTAGATGATTATTGACTTTGCATTTAAATTTCTGGTGGTTGTAGCCGTCAGGAAAGCAAGAATACGGGAACGAGTTCCACAGGCGGGAAGTGCGAGAGAAGAAGCTGCAGGAGTAGAATTGTCGTCTGCATTTGGCTAACCTGACTGTGAATGGGTGGGACTCAGTTGCCAGTCTGGTTGCACGAGTAAACACCTGTTGAGGAGGCATCAGTGACTTAAGTTCGTCTGAGCAGAAGCCATGAAATTATTTATAGAACAGACAGAGGGAGGCAACATTTCGACGATGGGGAAGTGGCTGCAGTCGAGCCGCCAGATCAGTACCTATCACATTACAGACTTTCCTTTGGAGCCTGTCAAGAACACTGAGGAGAACGGCAGGGGCACCTGACCATAAATGGCAGCAGTACTCCATGCACGGACGGATGGTTGACTTGTATATATGCAGGATGGATTCAGGTGGAAAAAACCTCCTGGATCGACATAGTGACCCAAACTTCTTAGCAGTAGATTTTGCTATGGATTCAATATAGTGGTTCCATTTGAGGTATGAGGACAGGGTAAGTCCGAGGAGGCGTAATGTATTACTCCCCGGGAGAATCGCTTGGTCCATGCTTATGCGAGGCAGGAGAGGTTGCCTCTAATGGTTGACAGACAACAGCTTGCTCTTAGATGAATTGAAGTTGACAAGCCACTTCTTGCCCCAGTTCACCACAGAGTGTAGATCCCGTTCAAGGTCAGTAGCAAGATTATGTCTGTCCGCCACGACAGGTTTCTTTCTGGTGCGGGAGTATATTGTAGTGTCATCTGCGTAGATGCCTACTTGGGACTTGATCTCATCTGGGAGGTCGTTGATGAAAATAAGGAAGAGCGTCGGGCCCAGGATACAGCCCTGTGGGACACCAGCATTCGTGCTGTAGGACGAAGAGGCACGCCCATTCAGAACGACCTTCATTTTGCGGTTATTTAAGAAAGATTGGATTAGGTCAAGCAGGCGGCCGGTAATTTCATAACCGCGTAGTTTGCATAGGAGGCCAGAGTGCCAAACCCTGTCGAAAGCCTTGGAGATGTCCAGAGCATCCGCGTGAGCCTCGTCAGACGCATCAAGGGTCTGTAGCATGTACTCTGTCACGGTTATTAGCAGGTCGGCCGTGGACCTGGCAAAGCGGAATCCATATTGCCTGTCGGAGAACAGTTTGTGGGCGGTGAGATGATGAACTATTTCAGCATGGATTATAGCCTCGAATACTTTTCCGAATATCGGTAGAAGACTGATAGGCCGATAGTTGGATTGGTCCGAGGGTTCACCACAATTCTTAAATACAGGAACGACTGAAGAGAACTTCCAGCATGCAGGAAAGCAGGAAGCAGAAAGGCAGTAGTTAAATAGTTTAGAGAAGACAGGGGAAAGTTCAGGAGCACACCTCTTAAGGACTATCACTGGGATTCCATCGTCTCCACACGCCTGATGGGGGTCGAGTTTTGAATAACCGTTGCATCTACCTACAATTCAATATAATTTACCTTTTAGAATAAATCACTGACTAGTATAAGAGTAGTTAACGATTCATTTTTTCAGGTATATAAATTAATATTTTGTTAGAATCATAAAACTTCCAAATGAAAACGAAATATTTTACTTTTACGAATGATGAGAATATTAGGTTTATATTTATTGAAATACTAATGAAATTAATAATTACTTTGACAGTGTTAGAAAGTTAAGACTATAACCAAGGCACATTAACCTAATAATATAAAACTAGTTTTGATTATTTTACACTAATAAAATAATAATATGAAGTCATCTGCTTTGGCTATTAGAAACAGACAATGGCATTTCTTTAAATAATAATTATCATAAAGAATGTCAGTCAGCATTTGTGTTTTATGTAAATGATACAAAATTTCAAGACTTTTTGTTTCATAAAATAATGTGCATGTGTGTGTATAAATAACACTCTAAAATTCGATTCGAGAAACTAAAACAATGAAGTTCAATAGTTACTGCCGAGAGAAAATATTGCACAGTAAATGAAAGTCCTAGCTCTTCGAAAAATCGATGTTATAGATTTCAAAATGCATCGACTTAAAATATCGTCAAAATCGTGAGAGTAATAGAGGCTTATGCGGAAGAAATATCAATTTGACATCATGAAATGAATTCAGTGCGATAATGCCTTACAGTTAATATGGAATATCAAACGAAACGGAATGAATGGAAATATTTTGACTATACATAGAGAATGTCTATGAGAAATGTGTCTGAAACAATCGAGCATAGATTATTTTTATTATTTGCAAACTTTTATATGTAGCTTCAAGTATTAAATACACTTTCTATGTGTGGATATTAAGTCATTGTACGTGTGACATATATATATATATATATATATATATATATATATACATGTGTGTGTGTGTGTGTGTGTGTGTGTGTGTGTGTGTGTGTAAATATAGAAAGTATAATATATATTTGAGATTCTGTTGGTTGCACTTCATATTTTATATAGAGCAGCTTGTTTGAAGTATTCTTCAATAAAATATCAATATTTCGCTAAAATATTCTTCACGAGCAATGCGAGAGCTCAGGGTCTGGGTGAATTAGTTGGTCGTAAGTACTTGTAAAAAATCTACAAATCAAAGATGACTTGTTTATCTAAAATTTTCTTCCTGATATAAAATATCTCATTTAAAAAATAGAAAAAATACAATAAAAAATGTAACAAATCTTTTCCGTGGGAAAGAGTAAATGATGCTGCCTCAGTATGCATCTTACACATTTCAAGCGTATTTCGTTGAATAATATCGAGAAGGGGGAATTAATCTTTTAAAATTTCCGAATTAGTTGTTTTATATAATCGTTAAATTTATCAAATATAATTATTTTCGATTACTTTCGAGTATTGTTTCTCATGTATGATTGTTTAACTGGTATTGCTAAATTTCGGTTTATCCTCGTTTTATGAAATCACTTTCATGTTACTAAATGCGACGCAATTAAAATTTTTATGCGCATTTTATTTCTAAATACATATACAAATATATATTTATAAATAAATATATAAATATATATATATATGCATAAAATGAATATAAATATATCAGCTCATCAGAATGTTTAGACTCCGATTGTTATTTAACCCAACAGAATAGGCTTCAGTCGCCGATTCTACCTTTGGGCTATGGATGTTCGGGGGAAGAAGACAGACTTATACAAAACTATATATATATATATATATATATATTTTTTATAAGCGTTTCACCCCGAGCAAGGCATGTCACTGCCACTACTGTGCAGGGGGCTACGTAGAGTAGAGAAAGGCTGATTAAATATAGGAAATGACAGAGGGTGGGTGATAGGCGGGTAAGGATACCGAGAATGAGGGTTGGGTAGATGAGAGTGTTGTGAGAATATTTGGGAGTTAGTGTGATAGGAGGTGTCTATTGATCCTACATGTAAACACCTGGAGATTGTAACTGTCGGGAAAGCAGACTTGTGGAAGGGAGTTCCACAGGCGGGAAGCGCGAGAAAAGAAGCTGTTGGAGTAGAATTTACGGTTACATCTTATTTGTTTAACTGTAAAAGGGTGGGACCTAGTTGCTAATCTAGTATCTCGTGTAAATTCCTGCTTAGGCGGCACCAGTGATCTAAGCTCATCGGAGCAGAAGCCATGAAAGTACTTGTAGAAGAGGCACAGGGAAGCCACATCACACCGGTGTGAGAGCGGCTGCAGCCGGTCTGGCAAGTCAGTATCAACCACGTTACAGATCCTCCTTTGTATTTTGTCAAGAAGCCCAAGGAGAACAGCAGGGGCACCCGACCAGATATGGCAGCAATATTCAATACACGGGCGGATGGTAGATTTGTATATGTGCAGAATAGATTCAGGTGGGAAAAATTTCCGGGCCCAGCACAGGGAGCCCACTTTCATAGCAGCAGATTTGGCAATGGATTCAATATAGTCATTCCATTTGAGGTCCGCCGAGAGTGTAAGGCCAAGGAGGCGTAGTATTTTACTCTCTGGGAGACTAGCCTGTACCATGGTAATGGGAGGTAGATGCGATTGTCTATGGTGATTAGTTGATAACAGCTTTGTTTTGGCAGCATTGAAATTTACCAACCATTTCCTACCCCAGGTCACTACGGATTGGAGGTCCCTTTCAAGTACGGCAGCGAGGTTCACTTTGTCGTCCACACCTGGTTTCTGATCGATGCGGGAGTAGATTGTTGTGTCGTCGGCATACATGCCAACTTGGGATCTAATGGTGTCGGGGAGATCATTAATGTAGATCAGAAAGAGCGTGGGGCCTAGGGTAGAACCTTGAGGGACGCCCGCGTTCGTCTGGTAGTTTTGGGAGGCATGCCCATTTAATACCACCTTCAATGTGCGGTTAGAGAGGAAAGACTGGATGAGGTCAAACAGATGTCCAGTTATCCCATAGCTCCGCAGTTTGCACAAGAGGCCAGCATGCCAGACCCTGTCGAATGCTTTGGAGATATCCAAGGCAACGGTTCGGGCTTCACCATTCTTGTCAAGTGCCTGGTATATGTATTCGGTAATGGTCGTGAGCATATCAGCAGTAGACCTGGTGAAGCGAAACCCATACTGTTTGTCAGAGAGAAGCCCGTTGGCCATAAGATGCTGAGTCATCTCGGCGTTGATAATGGCTTTGAAAACTTTGCCAAAGATTGGAAGGAGACTAATAGGGCAGTAATTGGC
>JBBBDQ010029484.1:57500-165000 GCA_037127315.1 Ascarosepion bandense
TAATATCACTCTCTTTAGTAAAATGTGCGAGCTAAAGTCTAAAATGTATCAGTGTAATATTAATTTTTAATCGACATGCCACGTCGACAGGATGTGACAAAAGGTCGGTTTGATGTGTGAACAACCAAAACGTGCATCAGTTTCGAGGGCCAAAATTGTCCCGTCCTCAAAACTAGCACCGTCCTGATGATCGATATTGTATTTTCCCTCTATTTGCAGTTCAGTAATTGAGCTGTTACCACCGAGTGTTAGTTTACTACTGACTCGTCTCAGAAACTTCTGTACTTTTTAAAGGAGATTACCGGAATCTCTTTTCCTTTCGGAGAGCATTGAAATTGATTATCATGCTCTCCACAATTGTCCATATTTTGAACACTACTTTCTGCATGATTGACTAGAAAGAAATTAATTTAAATCATCGTTGACCCCATCCAACGGAGAGGCACTAATTTTCTTTAAATATAAGCATATATGAATCGAATTGAATAGAAATGGCATAATAGTCATTGTTCATCTCATTTAAATAAATTAATTTGCAATCTAACGTGGGAGAGGTAAATACTTGGGGTTTTTATTTTTAAATTTTATTGATACATTACTGAAAATAGATAAAAGAATGTCCTATTGATCAGGTTGGTGTACAGCTAATTCTTGTTTGTATTTATGACTTTACACACCTAATATATTCAAGAAAACTACCGGTTTAATCTGATAATATTTTGCTAATATACTACATGTATATTATAATATGTGTAGTCAGCGATATATTTACTAAACTTTGTTAACTTATTGTGATGAACCTACGTTTATAATTGCAAATTCTACGACATTTACACATGACAGCATAACGTCATGTAAATATCGAATTTTATTTGGTTTTAATTTTCTTACTAGTTGTTTTATTTTTCGTTTCTTCTTTGTTACTTCCTTTACTGTTGATTTTATTTCTCACTTTTTTCTTATTGATTTCTTATCTCGTTTTTTCGCTTGTCCTTTCATCTTTTCTTTTTATCTACATCTTTCATTAATCATAATTTATTTGTTAGTTCAATTAAACACTTATTCTTCATTTATATTCAGTATTTTTTCAAGTTCCTCTTTATTCACGCTTATATTTTCAGTATTTTCTTTATCTCTTATAGTTTTCCCATATCTTTTTTCAGTTCACTTGAAATTTTTATAGTATTATTTATTCTTTTTTTAAATTTCGTTTCTTCCTTCAATTCTCTTTATACAGATTTTTGGCTTTCGCTTTTTCCCTTATCTTTTTGTAATTTTAGGTAATTTTCTTTTGCCCTGTATACTTTGTTTTTGACGTTATTTTTAATCTTATGTTGCTTCTTCCCCCCCACCAACAAAGATGAGGACAATAGTCCGAATAATGTAAATATTGACAATAATATTTCATCAATAACACTATTTTATTTACAACTAAACTCGATTCGTCTTCATTGAATAACCCTACATATTAAAGGCTAATAAATATGTCTTTTAAATATGCCCGCCATGAGAAAAAAAATATAATTAATAGTCACAATGAAAATAAATCATCAACATCAAAATGCCAAAATTTGATGATAATATATTATATTTCATTCTTATTGAATACAGATGACTTTAAGTATCTATTTTTACTTTTGGGAGGGTTTCATTTTTCATTAAATTTTAGTAAAAGATTTTTGTAGTTACGGTGAATCATACAGGCATTATCAGATAAAATGCTGGTTACCAATAATAAATTTAAAGAGAAAGATTCTAAAAATTCAATAGAACTGGACAGAGAATACATTCCCGTTTTTTAATTATATATAATAACGCTCACGGTATATTCTTCAAATATTTTTACAAATAAAGAAGAGAACATTACATAGAGTGAAAACATTGCGATAAACGCAGACAGAAAATAATATTTATTTAACCAAAAAATAATCTTAGATATTTTAAATTGAAATAGAGCAAATTATTTTGCTCATTAAAAATATAAAATCTAACCTATTAGCTTAAAATTAATGTTAAAATAAAATCTCGAAGAATGATTTTTAATTTTGAAAAAAAAATTCATTTTAAACCTTAGTCATCACAAATCTGTGTAGGTGACTATATTAAATAAAAAAAACTTTTGAAATGCTGAAATTATTAATTATAGTGTTTACTAAACAATGTAGCATTGTACAGACTTTTTGTCCTCAAAATGAAATAAAGAGCAGATCCAAATGCACAAATTTACTCTCATTAGAGAAACACCTCTCTGATTGACCTAGTCTTTAGGGGTGTAACTGCAATTACCAAGCTTAACCAACTGCAGGTTGGTGAGGCTATTAAATTCAGAGTTGTAAGTTTTGTATTAAGAGTTATTCCTCTAGTAGTTACAAGGAAGAGCTGTAGGACTCATTCTTTCCTGATTGCTTGGGGCGAGATGAGATGAATTCATACCACCCCACTCGCATGAAAAATCGAATGAGTTAAAATTTCTGCCAATAACTCAACTCTACTCGCATTGATAAAGCCAAATACTAGAATCCGGATAACTGGCAGCAGCAATATTTATGTTCATCTTCCCAATACAGAAGTAAATTCGAAGGAAAGAAATCCGAATATCCAACAAAATTGTACGCGCCAACCAACCAAGGAAGGCAAAGCAATATATGTTGAGAGCTAAAATATCAATTATACCCGTAATATTACACTTGTTATTTAAAAGAAAAGAGATCCAAATGATCCCAAAATTACAACATTCTGCTATTATGAATCACACAGGCTCCGATCATTTGGCGTTGCTTTAGGTATCATAAAACTATCGAGATTCGTACAGACAAAAATATGTGAGTTTCCAAAATTAGAGTCTCTTGCCGTTTAGACTAAGGTCCATATCATTTTGAAATACGAGTTTATGTACGATCAGCGAAGTTATACAACAAAACGAAGCTGCTGTCAATTAACCACCACAGACAACCGCACCTCCCTCCCATTTGCATGGAACAGGCTTGCCTCCCAGAGAGTAAATCACTACGCCTGCTTGGCCTGACACTCTCAGCGGACCTCAAGTGGAATGACTACGTCGAATCCATTGCTAAATCCCCAGCTATGAAAGTCGGTTTTCTGTGCAGCCCCGGAAATTCTTTCCGCCTGAATCTATCCTGCAATTATATAAATCCACCATCCGCCCGTGTATTGAGTACAGCTGCCACATCTGGTCGGGTGTCCCTTCTATTCTCCTCGGGGTTCTTGACAAAATACAGCGAAGAATCTGTAATGTTATTGATACCAACCTGCCCACCGCCTGCAGTATCTCTCTCACCGGCGTGACGTGGCTTCCCTGTGCCTCTTCTATAAATACTTTCATGGCTTCTGCTCTGATGAACTTAAATCACTGGTGCCCCCTAGATGTGAATTTGCACCAGATACTAGATTGGTAAATAGATTCCACCCTTTTACAGTGAAACCGATGAAATGTAACCGCAATTTGTACTCCAACAGCTTCTTTCCTCGCACTTCCCGCCTGTGGAATTCCCTACCGCATGCTTGCTTCCCCGGCGCTACAACCTCCAGGAGTTTAAATGTAAGGTCAATAGACACCTTCTAACACACTAACTCACACCCCTTCTCTCCAACTCTCTCCCTATGTACATCCTAAGTCGTCTATCACCCTCCTTCTGACATTTCCTATACCCAATCCCTCTATGTAACCCCCTGCGCTATAGTGGCAGTTGAATGCCTTGCTTGGGGTGACACGATTAAAAAAAAAAACATTGATTCTGGTTAGTACGGCGATAGATCAATGCTTGAGAATAGAAGGTGATGTACGCTTGGATGAGCGGCTGGTGTAATGAATAATGACGAAAGAGGACGAATGTAGTTTAAGACGAATTTTTCTTGCTGGAACGAATGCATCGATGCCGACTTTTAGCCAGCAGAAGATCTCAGCGACACAGTATTCAACAGAAAGACTAAAAACGTTGGTCCAATTGACATCACAACGGAAGTCACGGAACGAATTCCATTCAGCCCTTTGGTAGCAGTAAGATGTTCTGCGGGATAAGGATATTAACGGGAACCACAGCATTATCAAAGTGGCCTAGAGCGCAGAGCAGCATGGAATGGCAACTGTCAGGCATAGAGATACTGTAGAGATCTATATGAAATGCATGTTTTTCAAGTTTACTGGGAAAGCCCGAGAATAAATCCATCACTTGCGTGAAACACTGATTAATTAAAAATTTTAGGGTTTGGACGCCAGCAAAATTAGGGATAGAATTTTCAAGCTACTTGCTATACTGTGCCTTGAAATAAACGTACAAAGAGAAGTTAGCGAAGGGATGAGAGGAAATGGACTTGTTTATATTATCTGAAATACTGTCAAGCAACGAAGCGCTCAGAAGAGGAAGGTAGTGAAAGGATAGATAATTGAGTAAGCTTAGTAGAAAAGTCAAAGATACATATAAGAATGGTCGGTGGCGGGGTCAACAGAATGTTTCTCAGCCAGTGGGATATGGTCGAGGACAGACATTATTAAGGCAGCAGGAGATTGAAAGAAACAGAAACAAGAGATTAATCTCTACTCCTGTTTAAATGAAGAGTAAGGAAAATAAACTGGGAAATAGGAGAGTATATATCAGTCAGTTCTCTGCCATACGTGATACACGCTTGGGCGATCATATCTCGAAAGAGACATGACTGACTGGGCAGAAGATTATCCCGCAGTAGGTTGCCATTGCTTTCTACGGTAGACTGGTTGCCATCCAAGGCTATAGAACACAATCTGTCCTGTTATTTAACCCATAACTGGAGAGAAGAGACGGATTAATACATTTCCCAAGGATATTTGCGCGTAAGTGAACGCAAGGAATTCCACTAGAATTCGAACTCGGCTCCCCGGTTTCTCGTTTTGAGCCGATATCTACTGCATCAAAACGCACATATATACTCCTACTGAAAAAAAGCAAAAAGGTAAATGATTATACTTATTAGGTTTTAATCGGCAGTTTCATTATTACAGAATGAAATAGATTGAAACATCTCTATCTCACCTACTAAGAATTGCCAGAAAACAGAAGATCGAATATATATAGATGTACAGCACAGGGGAGGATTTAAAATCATTCGACATACTTTAGCAGAAATTAAAAAGACGTTACCAAAATATGTCCTTCATACCCTAAAAAGAATGATTAAATAAAAAAACAATTACCAGATAGCTGAGAGTCTAGTTTTTTTATTAGAATATTCATTGGAGTAAAGTGAAACTTAATTTAAAACAAACTAATATAATGTAAATGAAAACAAATAAAAATAATTATGAAAATGTAAAAAATATAAAATATTTGAAAATGATAAATAGAGAAAATACAAATGATGGTAATGTTATATCAAAGATGTTCAAGAAGATTATAAGCACGACTATTTACCACTTCAGATAAAATCAGTGTGATTCCCACTATTTTAGTCTGATTTTTTAAAAATATATTAAAGTAATTTCGGGTATGAAATTTCATACATTCTTGCAAATAACATTGTAATTAATTATTTATTTACTCATGTCTAATGTTAAACTAACACTGCATTGTACACAATTGAATAAAATGACATCGTGATTTTGAATCCAGATATTTCATGCGTTAATTTTCAAGGTTACAAATAAGATTCAAATACAAGAATGAACCAACAAAAACTTATGCCAAATTTTCACAATTTACAGTTACCGGAGTAAACTATAGTATATATACACAGATAAACACATATGTATGTGAAAAATAAACAATTTTATACATATTAATGAGACAGTATTAAACAAAAGTAAAAGAAGAAAAAAGAATGTTCGATATTTATCTGTATCAATAGGAAAGCTAATAGGAAATGACTCAAATATGGAACACAATTATTTCAGACTTTCAAATATAATACAATTATTTTCAGCTAGTATCAAACTAATTAAAAATACAGCTGAATTAGTTAAATGTAAAAGAAATGTCTATGCTAACAGATCTAATTAAAGCGCATTAGTAGTATATGTTTAAAAGTCATAGAGGAAAATATTAATAAAAAAAAGAGAAAAAACTTATCTTAGCCGACGCATTTTGACTTCTGAGAAACATTATCAAGGCAAATGCTTGAATTATATTTGCTAAAAAAGTAACTGGTGTTTTGAATTTCTTTTCTTCATTGTTTTATTTAAAGACTCTCATAAATAGCCTGATGAGTATTAGTTTTCAGATATTTTAAAAAATTGAAAATCAGTATTATTTTTGCTCTTGTGCAGAAATGCTTGTTTTAAAAGAAAATCCTTAAATTTGCTTATTTCAAGTCCCTCTAAGGTCAAACAAATCTCGTCGGTTAAGGTAAGTTATACATTGTCTTTAATTATATATATATATATATATATATATATATATATATATATATATATATATATATATATTCAAAATAATAACTAAATAAATTCTGCAAGTATCTAAGTTTTAAATTTATACTAAGATAAACTTTAAGAAAAACCATTAACAAACAGAACCTAATTCCGTTACAATCCGGCGCACTAAGGCGTTGGATAAGAGGGGGGGGAAGAAATCCGCGGAATAAAGACAAGACATACGATACTCCGCAGTAAAGAAAAAAAAAACCCAAACAGAACCAACCACAAAAAAAAGAAAAAGTGCTCGATCAAAGTACAAACGAAATACGAAATACAAACGAATGCAAAAGTAGAGCAAAGATACACAAAGAATCTCAAGCTAGCCAATACCAAAACAGTTTTGGCTAGATTGAGATTCTTTGTGTATATATATATATATATATATATATATATATATATATAATTCCAAGTGAAGAGGACTCAAGGTTTTTTCATATTTTGAGTGCTCTGGCATTTATTTTATTATAAACAGTGCTCAATATAATGAGTATTATAGAACTTGATATAATATAATATAATTATATGGTTATGTCAATTTTACATTGCGACACGGAAATTTCTAGAAATTTCCGTGTCGCAATGTAAAATTGACATAACCATATATATATATATATATATATATATATATATATATGTGTGTGTGTGTGTGTGTGTGTGTGTGTGTGTGTGAAGACATTTATCGCATAACAAAAACTAATTGCAAAAAAATATTTATCGCACTATACATTATTACTTGAAAAGAAATCATTAAGACAATTTTAAAACAGCACTATACATTACGATGTGAAATTTGTGATTCCCACAAATAATTTATAGCACTATAAATAATCAGGTAAAAATAAATAATTGCGACGATTAATCGCACTACACATCATCATTGAAAAAGAAATAATTATGTCAATTTATTTATCGCATCGTAAAACAAATGATGGCGACAAATTATTATCGCACTATACTTTGTCATGAGAAAATTTCGTGCGTCTCACTCAATGCAGAACATAAGAATTCAACCACTGCTGTCGTTGAATGACATTATTAATATTAATAAAAATTGCTGAATATTAGTATAAATAAATATTAGTAATTGATTAATTATAAAAAAATGATAAAAGTTGTCATAAATTCAAAGCACATTCAAAAATATTAGAAAGGAAAGAATATACAAAAATTATTTAAAAACATCTATAAAATTTCATTATTTATAATTAATTCTGAAAATCAATTCTGATGATGATGAAATGATAATGGATCAGCAAAGTTTGATTGACAAAAATGATAAAAGAAAATCATCAGAATTAAATTTTGAAAATTGTACGCAAAAATATTTAACACAAAAGTTATAAAATTAAGATGTATTATTAGAGGTGTTATTCCCTCAATTATGTGATTATGTAGCGAGTATCCCATTTCAGAATTCACATATTTTAATCTAACTTTTTTTATCTACTGAATGAAATTTTTATTTTTTTCAAAATTTTATAAAAATATGTCCTATATAAATCTGTAAACTGTTTGAAACTTAGTCAAGAACAGAATTAGTGGCGAAGCTTGAAAGCTGCCTAGAATAACTCAATGTTGGGCTTCAGAATATATTCTACCACTGCCGTTGTTGGAGTATATATATATATATATATATATATATATATATATATATATATATATAGAGAGAGAGAGAGAGAGAGAGAGAGAGAGATTGCATAGTACACGCATTATATAAATATACATATTATCCATTATATGTATTAAATATATATATATATATATATTCACGGCTTCTGCTCCGATGAACTTAGATCACTAGTGCCCCCTAAATACGAATTTGAACGAGATACTAGATTACCAACTAGATCCCACCCTTTTACAGTGAAACCGATAAAATGCAGCCGTAATTTCTACTACACAGTTTCTTTCCTCGCACTTCCCGACTGTGGAATTCTCTTCCAAACGATTGCTTCCCCGACGGCTACAATCTCCAGGAGTTTAAATATAAGGTCAATAGACACCTCCTAACACACTAACCTGCTCCCATTCTATCAAACACTCTTCCCATCTGCCCAACCCTCATCCTCGCTATCCTTACTCATCTGTCACCTTCCTCCTGACATTCCCTATGTCTAACAACTCCTTCTCTTTACCTTCCCCTATGTAGCCCCATGCGCAATAGTGGCAGTGGAATGCCTTGCTTGGGGTGAGATGATTAAAAAAAAAAAAATATATATATACATACATTAAATAATACATATATTATAGATGTACAATATTTTTATACATATATATATATATATATATATATATATATATATATATATATAATTTTAAGGGAATTAAGGAAAAGGACAAGGCAAAATAAATTACTTACAATGCTGGGAGATGATGGAACTCGTTTAAAAAATAAATTTATTGAAAAAAAAAAACACATAAAATGTAAGTGGGTGTACACATCTAATTCCACAAGAGTGTTTAAAAGTGAAAAAATGTTACACTCACAGACTCACCAGCAATTGTAAGAAGCGTAAAAACCGCTCTTTCTGTCTGCACAGGCTCGGCTGTTGAATTCTCAAGCAAATTACTTCCAAAATACGAAGATGATGTGTAGACCGAGCGCTGTGCAAGACAGTAAACCAGCTGTCCTCATATGCCGAGGCACACACTTGATTGTCCAAAAGATGTCGGTCAATAGCGGAATCCAGAACAGATTGTGTTGTTCTTATAGGTCTGAGGGAGCCAATGGAACGTATATTAACGGGGACGTGTTGTGAAACCCGCGTCTCCAACCTCAGATCGGTAGGTCCTATGTATGCCGCATCACAACAGCATTTTAATTGATAAACAATTGAACTTTTTCGAAAATAGGACAACCTATCTTTACTGAAGGAAGGAAACACAGGTCGTAGTCTGAAAACAACACGTAACTGCACCGCAAAATAACAGGACGAAACACATGCCGAAACTCTGTCGGTTACAGTTTGATATCTTCTACCAAGCCAGCGTATTTTCAGATACAAGGGACAGCGGCTAGGTCCTTCAACTTTAGGTTCTTTATAACGTTTGATCTTGAGATCAATTACCCGTTTCACCACATTAACTGGGTACCCGTTGCCTTCGAAAATCTCTTGCAAGCGAATTAATTCGCTTTCTAAACATTCAGGAGAACAAATATTCAAGGCACGGTGAACCAAGGTTTCTATTAGACCTAGTTTATGAGACTTAGGGACAAACGACTTCCAATTAATGTACAAACCAGTAAAAGTTGGTTTGCGAAAAAAACAGAAGTCACGAAAGCACCGTCCCGCCGCTGAACAAGGACATCTAAAAATGGGAGACATCCATCCCTTTCAATCTGCATGGTAAACTGAATGGAAGGATGTAAAGAATTTAACTGAACTAAAAAATGTTCAGCATCAATGGCGCTGTCAAATAAAGAGAAGGTATCATCAACATATCGTTGATATATCAAAGGCTCTGCTACCCTCTCAAATAGCAGACGCTCATGAAATCCCACAAAAATATTCGCAAGGACAGGACCCAAAGAACTACCCATAGCAACACCGTCTGTCCTGTCAAAGCTAAATTCGATCCCCTCTGTTGCCAATCGCATACATTCCAGGAATAACTCCTCGGGAATTGCCGCGGCACCTAAACTCCCTCTATATAACATGTCGACACAAATGTTAATAGTATCATTTAATGGAACATTTGTGTACAAACTGACAATGCCAAAGGAGACCATAAATTTATCCCAAGATGAAAAATCTAAGTTTCTAATGAAACTAGAAAATCTGAAGGAGTCGATGACATTGTACGCAGACAGAGCAAGAGACGCAGGTTGGAGAATCCAACCACTTTGCCAACTCATGTTGTGCGGAGCCCACCATAGACAAAATAGGTCTGAGTGGGACTCAGTCTTTATGAACTTTTGGAAGGCCATACATTCTAGGGCGTTGCGAGCCCACGAGTTTGATCCTACTATAGATGTCCTTAGAAATTAATTTGTCCTTATACTTGGACAACAGCCAACGTTGAAGTTTGGCTTATATATATATATATATATATATGCATTTTATGCAAATAGATTGTGCCCATAATTTTATTAAATTAAAATATAATTTATTCAGGCTTATATTGAAACCCAAAAATGAAAAGGAAACTAAATTCATGGTCGACAAAAATTATTATTACAGTGTGTTAAGCATTTTCAGAAAAAATCTGAGGAAAGAAGAAATCAGAACGGTGATTTCTCGAAACTTCAATGTCAGCAGGAACATGGTCACTTAAAGTGATAAATCCTCTGCACTAAACTATCAACGCTCTATATCCAACCCGATATCGAGCAATTTACAGGAAAATTACCTGCTTACCAATGTGCCTTTCATCGATAAGTCTACTGACAAAGCAATAAAACTGGTGTAAAAAATATCAGATATCCTTAGTATTCAACTTTAGGAAGAAAGAAAATATAACCAATTGAGCACTTTCACAGAAATTTGTCATTATTCCGCCACTTTCTAGCAACATCTCATCAAATCCTACTACAGTAACAATAAATTAAGAACCAACACATTAACATGGAGAAAATACGATTTAATTATTCACTATAATTCTACCCTCAATAAACATGCACAACTAAAATATTAGACTCACTTAAAAATAGAATACGATTGAAAGTACATTACTTCCTCAACAAAGAAAAACCTTCTACCATCAACAGCAACAAGTTCTTTCGATTCCCATCAGCAAACTGCGCTACACAACTGAGTGAAGTTGTTATATTTGAAAACGACATAATACACATAAATAAACTAGAAACAAGAAAAATAAACAAAAAATTCCTAAACCTACTAGGAAAAGATTAAAAAATGATTAACTCAGAAAAATGTACATATAAGCTGATAAATCTATAAAGATCTACAAACGAAGACCAACAACTAAAAAACGCTAGCTCAAAAAGAAATAACCAAGTTCTATAAAACCACCAAAAATAGCAAAGAAAGTAGCATATACAAGGAAACAAAAATCATTGTCGCCAAACAAAAAAAGACAATAAATGTTCGAAACTTAAAGAGCCCAAAGAAAAGGTTTAAACAAACCAACATACAAACTAATAGATTAACACAATCTATCATCGGAAAATAAACAAGCAAATTTTAGAAGAAATAATTTTAAGAAGAAGGCGGGCACTAAACAAACTAATGTAAAACACAAGAGAAACAGTCAACTGGTTCAGCAATGTCATCAACAAATTAGAATGCTCATTTATATATTTATAAATAAAATACTTCTACACTTCCATCAACGAACACACACTAAATAATACACTTATCTTGGCGAAACAATATATAAATAAAGCAGAAAACTTAAACATTATTAAAAAGATGCAGAAATTCAATACTATAATATAGCAGCATAATATGGTTAAAAATCGCAGCATCAACAAAAACAGTAACAATGACAACAACTTCAACGTAATAATAGGATTGTATGATGGTGCAGAAATATACGAAATTATAAACATGTACATCAGCAATACAAACAAAACTATCAAAAAAAGATATAGTTTTATACTGAAACGACATAATAATAATTTTAAGAAAATGTAACGGTAGAAATGCTGAAAATGAAAATTTTCAGCTCTCTAGGATTCGAAATTAACATAAAAACATACCTAAAAATGGTAATTTTTTTACACATAACATCCATATTTATAAACAAATGTCTATCCACGAACAGTAACATAAAAATATTAATAAAAAATAAAACATACGAATCAGTATTAAGAAACAGTGTATATCCAAACAAAAATGAAGGCTCACAGATAGCGAAAAAAAAAATGAAAAAGAAACAATATTGTTCAAACCATCCTACAATAATTATATAAAAATATATAAAAAATATTTTTCAACATAATAGAAAAATCACGTCGGTAAACAAAAAAAAACTATCTGCAATTATCAACAAAAAACTGAAAAAAGGAGGTACAGCGGCCTTGAATATATGGAGAAATAATAACGAAATTCAAGAAAATATTTAATAAAACTAATAGAAATTACACACACCAACAACACGATACAAACAAATTACACTGCCGAAATAATGACAACTATCTATTTAATGATAAATGCGTAAACAGCAAGATAATATACAAAGCTACCGTGAGAAATATCATACAAGCATTGGAAACATTCTTTACAGAGATATTCTCTAATCACTCGACACAGAAAAACACAAAACACCACGCTAAAATTTATATGGAACCAGAAAGAAAATAATTTGTTACTAAAATTAAATGAGATATAATAAAAAGCACGATGAGGATATGCGAACAAGTATCTGCTTTTCTAAACAATTAATAATATATAACAACAAAACAAGCCAAATAAAAATATAAATATAAACAGTGAATCACTACGAAAACATTAAATAACAACGAATAAACGAAAATTACAAAAAGTTCCCAATCACAAATATATACAAGAACACAAATACTCAACCATTAACTAAAAAAGAAACAACGTATGTTATCGAATTAAACCTTATCAGTAACAGTAAATCGTATATACAAAGAGTTTAATTATAGCTCCGTGAAGTATTAGATTAAGAAAATAATGATTTCATCAGTTAAATTTTAATGAAACGTTTTTAAGATCATATAGTAGAAATAAAGTTAAATATTGATTAGTAATAATAACTTCAATTAATTATTTTTTGGATAATAATAGAAAGTCTTTAGCAGTATGAAATAGCTATTGAAATTGATAGTAAAATTTGATTTTTGAGGCATATTTTTAAATAAACCATAATACATCAGAGAGTAAAATAGCGCAATACATATTGAATAAGTATTAAGAATGTATCGCAATATACAAAAGCTACTGCAGGGCTGAAAATCAAGCAAGTAGTAAATTTTACATATTTGTCATTTTTTTTAACAGCTCACAAAAGTTATATAAAAACAGAAAGAGTCGCTTTCCAGTTAGAAGATAATGCTGTGTGAATTTTGTAGAATTTCATCATCAGATTGATGGAGGGTGTAGGCAACGAGAAACTTTTCAAAAATGAAACAAAAATATTAACTATAACTTATAGAAAAGTTTATATTTTTTATAGAGCTATGAGAATGAAACAAAGAAGCCACAAAAGCAAAAAGAAACAGAAGGAAAACAGGAATTATCAAACATAAAAAAACATTCTAAATGGATATCAGGTAATAAACTGGAGCGAGAGTGAATATCAATATTGCTTAACGCTGCAAAAGGGTAAAAAGATGTGTCGAGTCATGATTGATTTTATCTTGAAATAACAGGGTACACAATACTTGACTGAGGACAGAGCTTCCAACAAATTCTATTCCGTTGAAAGAAAACCTGGCTTGAACTGTAAACTCATTATTCAAAGACCCTGCATTTACTGGTAAAACTACTGTTCAGCATTACTTATACAAATATATAATTGAATGAGATAGTATTTGGCAAATATTGTACTTCTGGAACAGTTTTTGGATGATTATTGGTGTGACACTTTCTTTTTCTAAATAGGTTTCCAAAAACATATTTTACAATTATAATCAGGTGATTTGAAAACTTTCTAGCTGGTTAACTTGAAAGAAAGAAAGAAAGAAAGAAAGAAAGAAAGAAAGAAAGAAAGAAAGAAAGAAGAAAAAATAACAAGCCAATCTTTTTTATGAAACAAAAAAATAAAGTGGACAGCACGGAGAAGACATTATTTTAGGCTATCTTCCAACTTTCTATTATTCAATGGTAGAGATTTATTCCAAAATAATTCGGCATTTTGAAAAGCTGCCATGTGTCCAAATTCAATAGTCATTTCCATTCCAACAGCTACACTAGTAATAATAATTCTACTTTAATAAACATCATTATTTAGAACTGCTTAGTCACCAACTTGATCATGGATTTAAATGTCATTTTCATTCTTTGTGGATGCTAATAATACATACCTCTACTCGTGCTAATATAATAACCTAAATTATTACTATAATGAAGCATAAATATCTGAACAGCAATCAAATTTGATAGAGATTAATATCCAGATTATATTGTTATATTTTCTATATATTTTCTAAACATGAAGACGTGCTGGAAACTACATAGTTTTCCTATGAGGTAGTGATGGTACAGCTGCAAAATCTAGCATGCATTAATTTTAATTGTTATTAATAATAAGTGAATTGTTTTCTTCTCGTTTAACTGATATATGAAGAAGCGATTTCTCTTGAACTTTGACAAGATCTAGCATCGTCGTGTTAAGCTTTTGCAGAAAAGTGGTTAAGCCATCTAAAACATTGGTTCTATCATTGTTGCTACGTTAGTGGATGACGCTCCACTTTATCAATAGTGAAAAAGCGGATAGTTGCATTTTTGAGAAAGCTGGAAAATCTAGAACGCCCTGAAACTGTCACAACTTAGGAAAACATTGATCGTGTTCACCACACTCTGATAGATGACAGGCGACTGACAATAAATCAACTAGTTAGTGCTATTAGCATATCCCTTGAGAGAATAGAAAATATTCTGCACAATGAACTTGGCATAACGGACGTGTTCGAGACAAATGTAGTTTTTGGCTATCTTCAAAATGACCACACTATAAAACTTTTCTGATGAAGTTACGAAAGTCTCTCTTGACAAAACGACTAGAAAAACTGACCCTATAGCGTTTTTTGGTTAGGTTAATGCTCCAGTACACAAGAGTTTGTGTTAAATTTGATTACCCTTCTTATTCACTGAATCTGATTGTCAGCTGTTCCCATACATGGAATAAACATTTTGCTGGGGACTAGTATGGCAATGATGAAGTGGTCATATCTGCTTCTGATTATTTTTAGAATGAACTGTTATTTTTTAAAAAAGATGTTAGTTCACCTGGTAAGAAACAATGCAGTTATTAATGAGACGAAATTAATTCGGGTACTATTTCACAGCTCTAGAATAATGTTACGATTCATATGAAATTTTCAGCCCACCCTCGTATATCATTCAAAACTTACATTTTGTAACACAATAGTTTTTACTGTACTTTTCAATGTATAATTTGTTACATTTATTTGAACGTTTACTCTTTTAATTTTGAACAAACCTCTATAAAATTATGCTATTGAGATCCATGAGTTCCTCGATTACAATCTAATCTAGCCTGCAAGTGATTTACCTGCAGCATCTTTACTCGTTATCAAAAAAGATTCTTCGACTGATGGTATGCGAAAATTTCCCTTTTGTGGTAGAATAGCCTTATTCATACTATATATTTCTCTCTTTTAATACAATTAATACAAGCATCTCTCCGTAGAAAAATGGAAGAATTTTCTCACCTTCTCTTTTCAATTACCAAATTTATATAATTTTTTTTCGCAAGTGAAAACATTCAAGTCGTTAAGTAGTCAGTGGGGACATATCAGGTGATTCGAAGGATATCAGTGCAAAACTGACTGTTACAGGCTAGTCAGAATTTTGTGAAACTGGCAGAAAATTCAACATCCTGTAAACATATCCATCACAATCCTCGCACATTCTTTATTCATACTACAACTACTACAATTAACAATAACTAATCGCGAAATAATTTGAAGTTCGATACAGAGAAATGTGCAGAGATATAGATGCAAAAACGAATACCGTTGACATAAAGAGAAATAATGACGTAAAGAGTATGCTACAATAAATTGATAATAACAACAGTAAGAAAGGAAGAAAGAAATACTTAAAAAAAAGTAAAATTAAGAAAATGAAAAACAGGTAATTTAATAATATTAATAATAATGTCGATTCGATAACTTATGTCACAATATTATTCTTAAGCAAAAGACGAAATTAATCGATGGATTTATATGCAGACACTATCCAGAAACATATCACAAAGAATATGTATTTAATAGCAATAGTGTAAGAGGGTTTTAACTTCGAAGTCTGAACAAACTGGAATAAACTGAATTTACCCAAAAAGAAATGGACTATTACGAAAAATAATAGGAAAATTACTCTGAAAAAAAAACGAAAAGTTTCGTAATAACAATCCATGAAAAAATAATGTGGAAACCTTCAAGAAAAGAAAAAAAAGAGAAAAATAAACCTATATTGTAATTAATCAGTCACTGATATTCTGATGGATGAAATTTTAGAAAATTAAAACACAATGTATCATTTCAGGTCAGAACTATTCTAATGAAAGGAAAAATAAGCAAAATTAATAAAGTGAAAAATTGCTGAGACTATAAATCGCATCAATATTAAACATACCACGAGGCAGAGAAAAGGAAATATAAAACCGGTTTCTTCTTGTTTGTAAGTTAAAGTATTAAATATTTTGTATTGTGGTGTTCCTGGTGATGAAAATAATATACATAACAAAAAATTATTGAGATTTTGAAAATAAATTATTTTTTTAAATTTTCAGATTCTAAATGAAAAACAAACACACAGAATATCTAAATAAGAAAATAACATGTCTTTCAAATAAAAGAAATGAAATTGGATTCATGTTTAAATTTAAATTTTAAAACATTTTTCACTGAAATTTCAAAATTTATACCTGAAGTAAAAAAAATTAACTGAAATTTGTATAACTGAAATGTCAAATAATAGAAATATATGACAACAGAACTTGAAATATAAATGAAGATGCATTGTGGAAATCACGTGTTTTTAATTATGTCTCAATTTTAAGCAAAATACTACACATGTTTATTGAATGCTTTATTTAATTATCATGAAGCTAATTATATATTTCAAGTACCTAAGAAAAATTGAATATCTGTAAAGATTAGGTATATTTAAACAGTAATCACAATTAGTGACCGATTGCAAATTTGACAATAGATACGTTATGAATTTTAATTCCTGTAATAGAATATTTTATCTACTTCATATAATACTATCTGAAAATTTCACTTTAAATGTTCAATCTATTTGAAATAGCATGTTTACTGCACTGATAAAAAAGTTTATTTTACAAAACAAATATTAGTGCAAAACTCTAGCATTTTTCATGATATGACTACTTGCCATCTTTTCCTTATGCGTAATCCATGATGAATGAATACAAATAAAATTCTTCGTGAAAAGTGTCATAATCAGTTTTATAAGTTGTAAATTATGTATGGATCCCTTTGACTATATATATATATTTATGTGTGTGTGTGTGTGTGTGTGTATATATATATATCATTTAAAAGGTTAATTCATATGTTTGTTAGTATATGTTCTGCTATAAGTAAACGTCATTTCGTTTATTTTTGTTAAAATATCCGTGAATTTTGTTCTTAAATGTTCCACGTTGGTATAACAGAATAGCATTAGATTGAACAATACTTAGTGTGTTTTGTAAAATAACATTTATTTGTGTACAAATGATCCATAATTAAAATATCCAGGTGTTTTTTTCTTTTTATCTATTCAGTTAAGTGCTGTAAGTAATACACCCTTGGGCGATCATGTCTCGAAAAACACATGACTGCCTTGGAAGAAGATTATCATGCAGTAGGTTACCATTACTTTCTGCGTTAGACTGTTTGCCAACCAAATCCAAGCTGTCCTGTTATTTAACATATAAATGGAGGGAAGAGAAGGATTATTATATTTCACAAGAGTATTTGCGCGTAAGTGAATGCAATGAATTCAACTAGAATTCGAGATATATATCTTTATTGAACTCATTAACATCTGATATTTTTTAGAATTGATAAAGCAAAGTCTTCTTTCAAGTTTTAGGTCATTAATTTGTTTTCCACTAATTCTGTATTTTTTATTATTTTAGAATTAACTGCATATGTGTTAAGCTAAGATAAATTCATTTAATTTTAGTTGTAAGAGTGTTGGTGGGTAGAAGAACATATATTGGTTCATTAAGAAAATCGGGAAGCTTATGTTTCTTATTATTAAATAAGATACGAGACTTGAATTTTGCGTTGAATATAAAATCATTAGGGAATTTAAGGAAGTTGAAAGTAGATTCAACTTATTTTCCTGGTTATGTAAATATTAAGATCTACGAATATTGAGTGCTCTTAAATACAATCTATCATTGTTCCGAGGTTTATTTTTCTTTATGATTTAAGGCCTGTATCAATCTGGACCCACGTAAATGAGTCAACTTATACTACAGTCTTGAAAGATCACAAATACTGTAATTTTAAGCGCACTGAAGAATCTTTAAATCACGTTTGGGTGAAGCGTGGTATTTCTCCTAATGTTTCGGTATTTTTTGCTTGAGTAATGCATCATTTGAAATAATTAATCAATCTAAATATAATCAGGAATCAGCTCTCTTTCTTTCTCTCTCTCTCTCTCTCTCTATATATATATATATATATATAGACATACAAATATGTCTTTGCGAGTGTGTGTGTGTGTGTATCTGTACATATCTGGTAATTAAAAATAACTTAGCTCAGTATGTTTTTTCCATGTTTTTTACAAATATATATATATATATATATATATATATATATATATATATATATAGTTGGTAGGTATGTATGTAAGTTGATGTTTATTCTTAAATCAATCAATCCATTCTTCCATCCAGGTACCTCAACATCCCAAAATGTCTTTAAAATTATATTTATTACATTCATTCATCTTCCTTCTCCTCATGTTCCTCTTATTTTCCTGTCTTACTCTATCTTACCTAAGAATCGGCAGTAAACATTCTGCTCTATTATTGTTAATGCGCCTGCAGCTTCGATTATCATACTGGCAACAGAGCTGGTTGTAAATTTTGGTCCTTGTGCCAGAAATCCGCAGTAACTTGGCACGAAACTCCGGTAGATAGCCGATAGACATGTCCGATTTTCATTCGAACAAAAGCTCTAATCTCTTCATCGGCGCTAGCGCAAATGTCGGCCATTTTGTTTCTCTATGAAAGCAAAGATTAGGCCAGGTTTTCGTACATAGCAATTGTAATGAAAGAATGAAAAAGATAAAAGAATTTTGTAAGGGATTTCTAATGAGCAGATACACCCTGTAGAACTAAGAATAGAATTGTTATCTTGAAAGTGCACGATTGTGTAGCAGCAGCAATTTAGAAACACACACACACACACCAGTGGAAATATGAATAAGTCTTCAGTCGCCAAAAAAGTGATATTTCTGTCCATTTCGATTTTACTCACTTCAGAAAATATTAAGAAACATCATTTTTGGCGGGGAGGGAAATTTTACCACACACACACACACACACACACACACACACACACACACACACACACATATATATATATATATATATATATATGCGTTGTTGTTTTTTTCCACAATTAAAAAAATATTCATTTGTAGGACGATGTACACACGTGAATGATCATCCACCGAGATGATGGATGCACTTATTAAGAAACAATCTTCGAATAGAAAATCCAATGTAGCTAAATAACTCTAATCTCTATAGTCGCTGGAGCTGTATCCTCTTCAAATATTGACGTAATTGAACAATATCTCTGCTCTATTTCACTCACGATGTGTGTTTGGTTTTCATGTATTGTCCAATAGACCTCGCACGCTGGGTTTGACGCACACACACAAACACACACACACACACAACTCCCCTCTCTCTCTCTCTCTCTATATATATATATATATATATATATATTAATATATATATATATTAATATGTATATATATATTAATATGTATATATATCTATATATATATATATATATATATATAATATATATATATAGAGAGAGAGAGAGAGATGTGTTTGTGCGTGTGATATTTAATAGATTTTAATCAGATCATATCGCAAAAGTTATTTCAGCAAATCTGTTACTAAATAAAATTTGTGAAATGAATACAAGAGAATGTAGTAAAAAGCAAGAACAAGGAAAACAGATAGTGATTGATCTCAGTTGTGAAGTTAAGACTTTAGTCATGCTACAGACTCTTCATAAATGTAACAGTTCTTGGTAAAAGAGATTTGATAAAAACCTTTTCCTCACATTTAAAATATGGAGATATGAGTATGGTTTGTCAGCGTAAAATTGCATGATGTTCACGTGTTGTAAATATCTATTTGTTGAAACTAATAATGGATCTAATTTCTATAGTCATTTTTCATAAAACGACTACAGAAATGCGTTAATTTTGCGACGTTGCATTTATAAAAAAAGTCGTTTTGTGAAGAATTATATAAAATATTCTTAGAATAAGCTTATCATGATTAAATGTTGCCACAAATTGGATAAAAACGCAGGTGTATTGTAAAATCGTTGTGTTATTATTATGAGGAAAGATTGATTTTTTCTTTATTCTAATAAATTTCTAGCACTTTCGAATTTTTGTTAAAATCTTAGATTTCTTACGTCAGAAAATTGGCCAAAGATTAGTATATTCATTTTTAGAGTCTTTTTTGTCGTTGAAAACACATTGATTTAGAATTACTTGCAAAAACATATGATTGTCATATTCTCAAATGAATGATCTTATTTAAATTTTTTTTAGAAATCTTGGCGAAAATATTCTTTTAGATTTCTTTCTTACTTAACTTTATGAAATTTCCGAAAATTAAAATTTCAGTCACTTCATTATTACTATCATCAGTTGGCTCTTTTCAACCAAAAAACATCATTTACTGTAAATTTGCTATAAATCATAAAATAAAAAAAATCAATAAAATTAAGAAATTGTATAAAAACACATTTTAATTGCTTTCATAAATAAAATAATATAAGGTATCTATTGCTATCAGGAAAAAATTCTTATATATAATTAATTTCAACAAGAATTGTTTTCATGATAATAAAATTGTAATTAGAAAATTTTATACTTTTTAGATTATTTTCAAAATTGTCTTAATTTCAGTCATTTAGATGATAATATCGCTGAAAATGTAATATTTTTGTTAATCATAAAATGAAAGGTTTCGTAGAAATCATCTTTTTTATGTGCATAAATGAGTATTTTCTTAATCTTCTACGATTACTAATTATTTGAAAATTATATATAAAAACGCGTTGGTGTTGATTCAAATTACTTTGAAAAGCTAAACTTCTCATAATTAAATAACAACATCTCAAAACCGCGAAAGACTTAAACAACTGTTTTCTTGTTAAAAGATAGATTTCTGTCTTTATGATGAATTTTATTTTAATTTCACTGACTAGATAAGGAGTTCGTGATATATGTACAGTCATAGTTTATATTTTTATAATTTTTTATAGACATTTTTATATTTTGAAATCAGTGAACTTCTTGTGGTGTTCGTAGTTGATATTATTAAATAATATATTTTTCTTTTGCATAAATAACATTTCTATTAATTTTAGTTTGTTCTTTTTAACATGTGAATATAATATATTATAATAATATAAAATATCCTCACCGAATATCTTAAAATAAACAAATAAAAAATTCTCTCATTTATCAAAATATCAATATTCGACACAGAAGCAATATAAAGAATGCACTATAAAGATTCAAAACATTCTAAGATGTTATTATATAAAATAAAACTCATTAAATAAAAGATTTTCAGCATATGTGACAGCATTTTAAAATAGGAGCTGATATCTAACTTAACAATAACAAGAATAAAACAGCATATTTATTCAGTGATCTGACAGCATGTTTGTCATATAATAAACTTTAATGGGAAGATTTATGTTTAACTACACAAACACACAGATATATATATATATATATATATATATATATAAAGAGAGAGAAAGAAAGGTATATAGAGAGAGAACATGTCAGGTATACGCCTCTGCATTTTTGATCTCTCTCTCTCTAATACTTATCCGGCATCAGGTTAATTGACTTAGAGCCAAGAAGATTTTTCTACATTCTTGCAATGTTGTCACAGTTTATCAGACACATGTTACTTACAATTGAACTACGCTTGCATGACGAAATGAAACTACTAAAAAACAAGATCTTTAACGAGTAGAGGTAACGTTTATATCACTAGGCGTGACAAAGGTACTGGAGTGTTCATCTTTCACAGACAGAACTACTTGATAAAATAAAGATCACTTTAGGTTAGGAGCGACAATACAGCGATATTTTCTTTTCAAAATGGTGTTTAAAAATAACAGACCTGTAAGGACTCATTGTGTTCGCATGTATGATTTGCCTACGTTGCAGAAAGAGAGTATCGTACTCAGATATTTTCTCCTTAGTAGGATATGTTAAACATTGGTTAAGCTAATGATTGCCTAAAATACTTTATCTTGTCCCTTATCTTTTTTCTACTTAAGTTCATGACTCATTTTGAATTACTTCTTTTATTAGAAATTCAGACATTTTTTCTGAGAAAGAACTCATATTGTCCTTCAATATTGTCAGTCTGTATACAGTTTTCATCCTCCAGGACACTTTACAGATTTAAACTGATGTTCATTATAGTAGTAATCCCCTTTCTTTCCAAAAACCTGTTTTTAAAATGTATGCTGTTAATAACGGCTTGGCTAGAATTTAGTTTTAGCAACATAGTGAAACTCCCAGTCGATGGGGTTTTAATAGGCAATAACTTGGGTCTTGTGATTGCAAAGATTTTTATTAGATTTCGTAAAATCCGTCTATTCTGTTTGAAATTCAGCGTAAGTCTTATATGTATTTACAATATATGGACAATACTTTTTCTATCTTTGATACTATTGATGATTCTAAGGCCTTTCACCTACGATTTCATTCGTTCACCCCTTCAGTGAACTATGGAGATAGAGGGTGGTTGTACATTACGTTCGTTGGGAACGGAAGAAAGGATCATTCATTATTAGTATTTACCGGAAGCATACGTTCACAGGTCTTTACACCGTCAGATAAACCTGATCTCTACCTTGATCTGCCGTGCGTTAATGATATATTCTCCTTGCAAATTTAATCAAGAAATAGCGGACATCTATGATATTATCTGTGACGAAGGGTATCCTGGAATGTCATCGAATTCACAATTGAATGCAGAATTAAATTCTTCAAATTTAAGGTACAGTTTTTACTCACTTTTGTCCTGTATGTTTAAAATGGTTTTGAACTAGCAGAATGTCGCTTGTATCACATCAGGTTTTTTGGCGGTAAGTATACGTGTTGCTTTCGTGACCAATCTAGTTTTACGCTCGTTCGTCGAAGATGATTTGACGTAACCTCAAAATAGTTCTATTCTCTAGAAATCTAAATATGCGTTCGAGGTTGAAGAAGTAAAACAAACCAATCAGCAACTTGGGACCCGGATTTGTCAAAACATTCTTTCTAGTTGAAGACTAAGTTCATCTTACCGTAGTTTGAGAGATATTCAGTATGTGCATGACTCGGCTATCGGCCAATACAAACTGAATAATCTGAATTGTGCAGCAAAATACGTGAATAATTCGTTTACCATTTTGTACGTCGCTCAAATCTGTGTCTGATACAAACGCTCCATATTAAATTACGTCAATCGTCTCTGCGCAAACAGAAACATCATTTTATTTGCTCTCTCTGACTTTTAGGAAGTGTGAGTCCATAGACGGAGCGCGTTTGCAACGCTGAGGTGTAAGAAAGGGTGCAAACAAGAAGAAAACTGATATTAAATATCAGGAAGAGACAAATGAAGTTCCTGGGACACGTAATGAGGAAGGAAAGCATAGAGAACTTAATGCTAACAGGTCAAATAATGGGAAGGAAAGACAGGTGAAAGCAGAACAAGAGGTACTTGTTAGGTTTGAGCAAATGGAATGCGGAGTCGGGCTTAGAGATATCAAAAGAGGAAAAATATTGAGAACGACAAGAAACAGCGCCTAGTGGTAGTCCACGATCGCCTACGTTCTGAAAGGAGAAGAAGTAAGCAACAATTTCCCATTTTTCACTAGCCTGGAAACATTTATCATTATTATTATGTCATTTTTCATCATATTTCTATTTCTGCTTTGGTCTCACTACCAACCAAGTCTGCGGGGAGACCTAAGGCAGGTAGTGGCGTGTTGTTATGGCTCCATTTCATGTTTTTCTATCTTCCATATCATCCCCAGCATTACATAGATAAAGTTTTCCTTAGTGTGTGGGATGTACTTAATAAGACAATTTTTTGTCTATCTCTTAAGCTTCGGTTTCCAGGGATTCTTTCAATGTGTTGTTTTGTTCCATTTTTTATCATTCCAAGTGCACCTACTATCACTGGCACAACTCTTGTTTTCAATTTCCACATTTTTCCTATTTCAATTTCCAGGTCTTTATATTTTGACAGTTTTTCAAATTCCTTGATTGCTATGTTACAATCCGCTGGACAAGCCATATCAATTAATAGACAAGTTTTCTTCTTCTGGTTTTTAACAATAATGTCTGGCCTGTTTGCTTCAATTTTTCTGTCTGTGTAGATGGTGTAATCCCATAGAATGGTTACATCTTCTATTTCTGTAACCGGTGCTGGTTGATGTTCATACCAGTGTTTGTTTACAGATTTTCCATAATGTTTGCACATTGCCCAATGTAAATATTGCCCAACTCTATCGTGGCGATTTTTATATTCATTTGGGGCAAGCACAGAACAGCCTGAGATTAGGTGGTCTATTGTTTCTTGGTGTTTATCACAAAACCTGCATTTTGGATCCATATTATTATGCATAATATTTGCCTGAAAGTTTCTCGTGAAAAGACTTTGATCTTGTGCTGCAAGAATAAAGCCTTCAGTTTCAGACTTTAATCCAGATGCACGTAACCATCGATGAGTATTAACTTTGTCAACATTGGATTTATTGGCACGTACTGGATATTGGCCATGCAGAGGTTTGTCTTGCCAGCGCTGTTTCATCTGTTCAAGAGCTTTATCTTTGGCTTTCATTTTCATATTTTCTGCCGCAATAGTTGGTTCTTGGCTTCTGTTTTGCTTTTCTACAGAATCTACTAACTAAATCTTGTTTGAATTTATTATTATCATTATTATTATTATTATTATTATTATTATTATTATTATTATTATTAAATTCTATTTTTCTAATTTTTATAATATTTTCTACAATATATTATATATTATTATAAAGTATAGTATGTTGGTGCTTAATTGCTTTATAATCTTTTCTGCCTAGCAAGGTAGTGACTACCACTGCTGCGCAGGAAGTTACAATGTGATGAGGGAAGACAGAATAGAAAACAGTACAGATGCTGTTTTAGAGAGAGTACGAGAGTGGAGATAGCCAGGGAAATAGAAAATGAAAATTCATGTTAGAATTAAAGCTTTGGAGATTGTACCTATTAGGGAAGCAATCATAGAGAAGAGAGTTCCAGAGGTGGGACGTTAGAGAAGAAATGCTGAAGTAGTATCGGAGATTACATTTGTTAGTTTTGATAGTAAAAATGTGGAACCTAATTTCCAATCTAGTTGCAGGAGTAAACGCATTATTGAATGGCAACAGGGAATAAAGCTCGACGCAGCACAGGCCAGAAAATACTCCTATAAAAGATAAAGAAAAACCACATTCCGTCGATGAAAATGAGGCAGACAGAGAGCAGTCATCTCGGACCAAACTACATTGCAGATTCTTCTCTTGATTTTGTCAAGAACCCCGAGAAGAACAGTAGAATCACATGACTAAATGTGACATCACTATTCATTGCATGAACAAAAGGTAGATTTATACATTTGCAAGGTGGTTTCTGACGATAAAAACAACCTGGCTCGGCAGAGCAACCCAACCTTTTAATCAGTGTATGTGACTATGAATTCGATGCATTCATTCCACTTAAAGTCGTCTGAGAAAGTTGGAACGTAGAGGTGCATTCTATTGCTTTCGGGGAGACTATTGTGTCTTTATTAATAGAAGGCAGGAGAGGTTTTTCATGCCGGTTAAAGAGAGCAGCTTCATTTTGGAAGCATTAGAACTTATAGCCATTTCTTATCCTAATTCATCACAGAGTGGCGGTCATTTCCAAGAGCAGAAGCGAGAATACTTTGTCAGGCTTGGCAGATTTCATATTAAGACTGGAGTATATGGAGGTGACATCTGCATAGATGCAAACTTTGGAACCAATTAAATCAAGAAAGTCATCGATTAATATCAAACATTGCATAAGACCTAGGATAATGCATAAGGGAGCCTCGCGCTCATATGAAAGTATTTGAAAATATGCTCATTTAAAATTACCATCATTTTACTATTTGAGAGAAACGTTTGGGTTAAATCAAACAATCATTCAGTCATACGAAAACGCTGATGTTTTTGAAAAATGCCAACATGCCAAACCCTATCAAATGGTTTTGAGATATCTAGGGCAACAGCCCGGGCTTCGCCATTCATATAAACCGCCTGATATATACGTTCAGTAATGGCCGTTAGCAAATCAACAGCAGAACTGACAAATTGGAAGACATACTACGCATCAGAAAATAATTCGTTGTATGTGGAATGCTGAATCATTTCAACATCGATAATAGCCTCGAACACTTTACCAAAAAGCGGTAAGATGCTGAGAGATCAGTTGTTGGAGGGCGCTATAAATTTATAATTCTGTAAAATAAAATATCGTATTTTGTATATTACTAATATAATTTGAATTCCTTGCATTCACTTACGCGCAAATATCCTTGGGATAAGTATTAAACCGTCTCTTTTCTCCAATTATGGGTTAAATAGCAGAACAGTTTGGATTCTACAGCCATGGCTAGCAACCAGTCTATTACAGAAAGTAATAATAACCTACTACGAAATAAATTTCTTCCGAGTCAGTCATATCTTATTCGAGATATGATCGCCCAAGAATTTATCACTTAACTGACTGACTCATGATAATGTTACATACGTTTTACTATCTCTATATAGTACTTATATTAATTAACTAATATACTGTAATTGTTTTAATACATATACAGTACTGTGCAAACGTATTAAGACAAGAACTATTTTAACTTTCATGATGTATCAAAATATAGTTTAAAATCACCCCTCTTTTAACACTTTTGCACACTACTGGTAGTTTGCAAAAGTATTAGGACAGGAGTGTTTTTCCTAAAAACCTCACTGACATTCAAATAATGTGTGAAAAGCCAAACATTTGTAAGAATTATTCAACTAAAAAGGATAGGAAGGATGACTTGGGAATTTGAATTGGCCTCTACAATGCCATGATCTCAATCCTATTGAACATTCTATGGGATATTTTGGATAAAAAAAAATTGATAAAACTAATGTTACTTTGCAAGACACACTTTGGGAAAAATACAAGCTGCTTGGCAGGAGACATCATTAGATATATTGAAGAATCTTGTGAAGTCATTGCCTGACAGAATGAACACTGTGATCAAAGCAAAAGGATATTATACTAAATATTAAATTAATTTTGTAACAAATATTTTTCTTGTTAAAGCATTTGTTGAGAAAATCAGATAAAATTACAGAAATTAAATTATTAACCGGTAATAATTTATTTTAAAAAATTTATTTATAAATAAATATAATAAATTTGCATAATAATTGGATACATTAATTTGCTAGAATTTTAAACGGAAATGTATTCTGTTTCATCATTCACAGACAAACTAACTTTACCGACACAAAAACACACATTCAGTCATATTTCTTTCATTTTATTTTAAAAAAGAAAATCTTATGTAGCATATAGTGGGTTATAGTGAAGTGTATTTGTGTGTTGAATTTGGCCATGTTATTAGATAGCCCACTATAAGGCGGGGGTATATAACAAGAAAATAAAATTATGTATAGAAACAACATTTATATATATATATATATATATATATATATATATATATATATATATCAATTATTTTTTTAAATAAAAGTAATGTCTTTTGGTTGGTACAAAGGTCGTTAAAAATGGTCATAGCAGCCATTGCCGAAAAGAGTTTGTGCGTATGTATGTGTGTGCGTTCATTTGTTAGGACTGCCTTTGAAGTCTCCGCTCAGTCCATTCGGTTAAGTGGCTCAGTGAATAGTGAAGAAGATGAGAGGGAAAGGAAAGGCAACATTATACGATCGCTTGACGTGGTCAAAGGACGTGTTAATCATGCTCGTATTTTCTCAACTGGGGATGTTTTCTGTGTTGTCCTTTTATTTCGTCTTCGGGGCCCGGAACAAGTCATTTGAGAATTCACACACGGATTTAATTCTGGGTTTCCCATTGGACGATAAACAAAATTCAAGTGGGCACGCGAAAAGGGTCCGTAAAAGGAATTTGATATTTATTTATATTTGGTTTTCCACCGGAACAACTTCTTAGAGCCCAGATGCGCAAAGACCATTTTTGGTCATTTGCTATCTGGATCACTGAGGGCAAACATCCGGTTCCTCGCTTGCTTGGTATCACCACGAGCATATATACATTATTTAGCTACAATTTTGAACGAAAAGACATCCCATTTTGTCATTTCTACACACAAATTGTACCAGCTGATGAACACACTTAATTCGTCTATAGTTCAAATACGCTGAACTCATGCATTATTTACGCATACATTCACTTTCATTTAAAATATAATATTGATTTATTACACGTGACACTATGTGACTAATGAAATCAAACCTCAATTAACATTATGTCTTTATGGGTTTAAATAAATTTAAGATATTTTTAAAATCATTCTTCTTTAATATATCTGCGAGGGAGACTTTTTAAAAGGAAACATGTTAGATTAAACAGATCTTTTCGTATATATATATATATATATATATATATATATATATATATATATATATAATAAAAGGAGCGAGAAGCCTTGAACGTTTTTTTAAATTGTAGATTAATTGTTGTTTTATTATTGTTTATATATATATATATATATATATATATATATATATATATATATAATACATTAAGTGTCACGGTATGTAACAACGTTATTCCTTTCTTATTTTTCAGCTTTTATTCAAAACAACCGGTTTCGTCCCAGACCTTATCAAATTTATTTCTGGGAATAAGAGGATAAATAAAATAAAAGAGGATTAATGGGAGAGGGGAAAAAATGCAGGGAAAACTACAGTCCAATAATATTTAAACCCAGCAAGCAATAGTTCGGTTTACAGAGTAAAAGTGTGCGGGATTTGATGTATAAGGACTATAGAATCTAAAAATGATATAAATGGTGGGACCTTGATTAAATAGATAAACGTTTCTCACACAATCCCAAAACACAACACCTGCTATTTACAATATGTTGACCCGGATGTATTAACCAGTTAATTAATTTTTTACATGCCTCTTATTCCCTGAAAAAAAAAAAAATTGATATGCTCAATGCATACATACATATATACATAAAATGGGCATTGATTGTGATGACAACGCGCATCGTGTATAATCTGTTATAGGCTTAAACCTGACCTCCAGCCATCGATTTTAACGTGTTATAAGCTGTCTTCGTTGTTTGTTTACTTAAATGCTTTCTGTTATATTTATATACGCGCTATCCTTGATATTGAGGATTTTACCCAATAATAATACCATACATTAAATGTATATTTTTATCGTATTCTAATTAATCAGTAGGTAGGCAGTATGACGTCAGGCTATTGAAAGTTTTCAAACAAGCCCAAGTCAATTACAGAAATTTCGCCCACAACAAAATCATGTCACCTTGGGCGTTGGCAAAGGCCACCAGGTGTCGTCATTTCAATGTCAAGGATATGTATCTCAGTTTGATTTTTTTCAGCAATATAAGTCAAACTATAGTCACCAATTCTTACCCATTTCTTGGAGCAAAGGTTGTCATTCTCATCGACGAACTTCATTATATATTATCACACGTACACTCATATATACCGACACTATATATATATATATATATATATATATATATATATATATATATATATATATATTAAAAGATAGAGACAGATAAACGTTAATAACACATTAAATGTTTCCATAACTAATGTTTCCATAACTAAGGCAATCATTATTTTTTTAAATGATCCAAAAGTATTAGACCAACGAAATAACTATAAATAATTTGCGTCAAAAAATATCTAAAATACGAACGAGGTTTAGAAATTCCTGGCGTGAACAAGAAGTATTACAAAGAAGCAATTTGATGTTTAATATGATGTTTAATATAATGTTGAGAAGTTGGTTGTATAGTTATATTTTCAGCTAAGATTCGTATATATTGTGTTCCAAAGTAACATAATTCATATTTGCTTTACATTGTGTGTCATGGAGAAACACAATTTCACAGGAAGATTACGATAAAAAAATTATTAGCATAAAATTATTAAACAAAAACATGTCAAAAAAGATTTACAATAGGGCACCACTTATGGTAGAAGCCTACGCCGCGTAATAACTCGTTTCCCAATGGAAAAAAAAAAATATATATATAGTGCGTGTGTGTGTGTGTGTGTGTGTGTGTGTGTGTGTGTGTGTGTGTGTGTGTGCTATGGCCAAATTATCGCTATTTTATATCTTAATTTCGCTCTTTATTTGTTTTCGATTTTGTCGACTGTACTGTATCGGTTTACTTAGTTCGAATTCCAGTTGAAATCCTTGCATTCACTTACGCACAAATACAATTCGGAAAGGTATTAATCCGTCTCTTCTCTCGAGTTATGAGTTAAATAATAGGACAGATTGGGTTCTATAGCCTTGGTCGGCAACAAAGCAGAAAGCTATGACAACCTACTGCGAGATAATCTTCTGCCCAGCCAGTCATTTTTCTTTCGAAACATGATCTCCCAAAGCGAGTATCACATATAGCACTTAACTGACTGACCGTATAATAAGGTTATTTGAACACCATCCCTGAAAGATGCACTTCGCTCCATCATAAATTTGTAAACGACGTACTGTACTGTTTGACATTCGGGTAGTTTGGGTGCGAATCTGTTGTCAGTGCAGAGAATTCAGAAAGAGATGGATGATATATCCAGTCGACATCATGGTGGTTTGAGAGATCAGTAGTGCTGGTGAGGTTATTCTTACCACAAGGCCACAGGCTCAACATGGAAGCCAAAATCAAATGCATTGAGAAGGTAACGCTTCACTTGTACATGAGGGTGGCTGCTGGAAGAACATATATTTTCTTTTTCTATGTGCCTTGTTTCTTCAGGACGTAGGCGATCATGGCTTTCAACATTTCCCTATCCCTGGTGGCTCTGAGCACGCCTTCTCCTGTTACACCGTGCAATCCTTGTTCTGTCATCCACCTGATTAGGTCCTTCAAATATGTTATCCGCTGCTTTCCCCTGTTTCTTTTGCACTCTATCTGGCCTGTTAGTATCAGGTTCTCCAAACCCTCCTTACTCATTGCATGTCCGAGGAACTTCAACTTTCTCTTCCTGATGCTCAGTATTAATTTCCTTTTTGTTTCCATCATTTCTAAGAACGCATCATTGCTCACATGCTCGATTCATGATATTCGCAGCATCCTTCTTTAGTACCACATTTCAGTTGCTTCAAGTTTTTCTTTTATTTTTGATGGTATTGTCCAGCATTCACTGCCATATTGAAGGACGGAAATCACGTAGCAATCCAGTACTCTCTTCCTTGTTTCTAGCGAAATTGTCCTGTTTCTTAATACCTTATTCAACATCTGGAGTACTTCCTTAGCCATGCCAATTCGCCCTCGGATCTCTGTGTCGCACATTCCGTTTTCTGTTATAACGCTTCTCAGGTATTTAATTTTTTGTACCTGCTTGATTCTGGTATCTCCGACCTGTATTTGGCATTTTGGCTTGCGCTTTTTACTAATGACCATGCATTCAATTTTCGTGCAGTTTATTTCTAGTTTTTTCTTGTTACTTTCTTCTGCTACCTTCCAGGCAGTATGATTTTGCAACATCCCACACTAGCAGCAAAAAACAGTCATATCTGTCATACATTTTTTGCGACAACATTACACCATATATCTGGCCACATAACTCCCCCAGCTGTAAAATATTGATCATTGATCTGTGGGGTGATGTTAAGCAAGACACACACTAAAACAGACTTGTATCAACAAAGATGAAATAAAGGTAATGATTAAATCAGCATTCATCAACATAAGCAAAGGGACCGTCCAGAAAAGATGCACAAGATTCTTCCGAAGTCGCTTGGAGGCTGTGGTTAAAGTCAGTGATGATTTTATTGAAGGAATTCAGACATTCGTATTTTGGTGCAATTTCTCGAAATAAATATGTTTAAATGAGATGCCAGTCTAATTTTCTATTTTGCAAAATTTGGATGACAATTTATCTATCGCACCCTGTATACAATGATTCAAAAATGAACCCAAAACGCAATATATATGTTGTTGAAGATATTCATATTTAATAAGCGACGTAAATGATAATAAATGGGGAAAACAAACCAACATTTGCCAGCCAATAAGTCAAGTCGATCGAAATCAAATAACAGATGAGACTTATTTGATAAAGTTTTCGGTGCCAAAGTCAGTAATAAGGTTAATATCTTCACCCTTCTGTTCACAACTGACTTCGTCTATATTGGATTACACTGATGCTTTTTTCCTACGTTGCTACAAATGATTATCCAGCAGAATAAACAATTGCGTTCCAATAGGATTACCCGTGTGAAATACGTACACTTGTAATAGAAGATAGTTTCGTTTTCCTCGACATCAAAAATGATAATTGAAATCTTCTGATTTCTGCTTAAATTATTTCTTTCTGTTCGGCTATGCAGTTGAAAGTATTAATAATTTATAACGTTATCTGAAATATATCTGAACATAATATGATTCTACACGAAAGCATTTACATGATGACAGATAAATTAGATATGTTTGGTGCATAATCATACTGTATTTTTTTATTTTTGATATTTTGAGAAGGTGTTTTATCTTATATCTTTTCGTCTAATATCTGACGAATACGTTTAATCGCACATACACATATGCACATAGGTTAATGTGTATTCAACGCATTCTGATGCATACAAACGTTAGAAAATTATTAATCCGAAACCTGACAAAAAATGTTCTGAATTATTCTCCATATTAAATTTGACATGCAATAAATACCAAACAATGGTATAATGATATTAAGAAAAAATGTTTTTCAGTTTTTGAAATTAAGTAATTTTTGTAGGAAATTTTATTATAACACTACGAATTTGATAATGTAACAAAATCACGAGAACATAAATAACATACACTACAACATAAAAAATATGTGATGTACTTTTCAGGTTAGTTGAGAATTCACAGCTATTCTTCATTTCTACTGGCTAACAGCCACGGTATAGTGTCTAGTGTATTCTGATGCTTAACTCATACTTGTAGTAAAACAGATTAATCATTTTTTCCAAGAAAATTAGACAGAAAAATAAAATTCAGTACGTCGTACCATTTTCAGCGACGATAACAACTATGCAACATGCATATTCAACACAAATACATTCAGATACATTTACAATATATGTATACATATATATTTATAAAACCGTAAAACAATCTATACACAAACATACCGTTGATTTTAATAACTCTTCTTGAGCAAACACATTATGTTTACATAAATCGAATCTCCAGTTTTAAGTAAACACACACACACACACACACACACACACACACACACACACACACACACACACACACACACATATATATATATATATATATATATACGTGTGTGTGCGTGTGTGTGTTTCTGTACAAACACATTCTTCGGCGTAACTCTGATCATTGGTGCCTACACGTGGACAAATGAATATATAAACTACCATAAAAACGCTTGTCTATTATTTTAAAGCACGTATTACACATCACTATTTGTATCTAATAATACAACTAATTAAACGAGCTTGTTCGGTCTTTAGACCACCGTCTTGTCAGAGTATTTTTGTCCACAAGCAAACAGGACTGGTTGTGTACTCTGTGACATGACGTTGGCTTTTCACAAACACAAGACTTGCAAATTGAACAGAAATGCAAATAGCTTGCAATCATCTAATAAGCGTCGTAATGAACATATTGCGGCCCATATAGACTTACTCTATCGGCATTCGTTTCGCTTTTGACAGCATCTGTTCACGAGTTACATGCAATCATGTTTTTGATTGGTGTATATGTGTTCGCACCAATTTGGTTTGTATTGTTATTTAAGTTTGTCTTTTTATGTTCCCCTTTTTGTCTAGTTTTCCAGGCTGTACGAGAGCAGTATAAGATAGGTAAAAAGTAAACACAAGATGCGGATAGGGTAATCAGGAAATGAAAAAAGACATATGTAAAGAATTAGAAAGCAGAGAGAAAATACAAGAATTACAGGAAATTGAAATGGTATTCAGGAAATCAGCAGAACTGGAAAAGGTTTACGGTAAGATGGAGAAGAAACGAGAGAGAAAATGTAAAATAGTAACAGAAATTTATGCAGACCTAGAGGCTGACAGAAAGACAAGGTAGAGAGGAAAATTAGAAAAATGAGAGAAAAAAGTAAGAATGAGTTAATTTCATTAAGATTCTAGCATTGATATGAGTATCGTCTTGAGAAAGAAAAGAAAAGAATTCGAGCGAGAACATTGCAAAGAATAAAGAGAATAAAGGAATAAAGAGAATAAAAAATATAGAGAACAAAGGAATAAAGAAAAAAAGAGGAACAGATAACCAGAAATCAGAAAATCAGAAATAGACGACAGTACAATACCAGATGCTAAACTGTAATTTAAATGAAGTGTAAGTGAATGATGAGAACATTTATGAGATTTTTTTCCAAACAGACACAAGATTAATGCATAGGAATTAAGGATATAGTAAACC
Organism: Ascarosepion bandense; assembly: GCA_037127315.1. Classification (NCBI taxonomy): domain Eukaryota; kingdom Metazoa; phylum Mollusca; class Cephalopoda; order Sepiida; family Sepiidae; genus Ascarosepion; species Ascarosepion bandense. The sequence continues at coordinate 92,533 of JBBBDQ010029484.1, forward strand.
TAGGACAGATAAGATTAAAAAATATAACGAATAAACGGTAGAACAAGATGATATATGTGTACAGTTGCAGCAAAAAGATTATTCACAAATTACAGATAATAGAAAACTAGAAAAAATAGCATAAAATGTTACCTATGTAAACGTAAATATATATATATATAGTCATAAGAAGAAAGAAAAACTAAAGGATGTGCTGAATTATTTCAGAAGTTCTTTTAAAATTTGTAAGATATGTGAGAGGAGAATTAAATACCCACTTAAATCTCTCAATGAAAAGCAAGGACAAGACAAAAATAATCCCACTAATTCAAAGGAAATCCGATTCTTAGCAAAAGGATATCGGATATTTTATGTAATAACATAAAATATCAAGTCTAATATTATCATTTTTTCAGCACTTTCTTTACTATCTCGTATAGTCCGATACATTATCAGAATTTAAACACTCGGGTATTTTCTCTGTATACATTGTCAGCATCTTCTCATCTTTTTGTAAATCTAAAAGCTATGATCATTGTTAACGAAATGAAAATACCAGACAGTTCACGTTTTCTTTTAATTATTATCACAATAATTGCTTAATAGATCTTAACAGATTCAGATATTTCTCAATGTACTAGAAGTAAACATAATTCTTTGTGGTCATCCAAATTTAAGCAGTAAATTTACCATTAATAATATAAAACTTTACTCACTTAATATAATGACATTAAAATCTAGATAAGAACTTTATATTGGTAAAAAAAAATGAAATGCTCTCTTAACACAAAATGTTTCAATAAATTTAATTGTGAACAGATTGTGTTATATTGACTAGAGAAAATGACTTTTTGCACCGGGTAATAAAGAAGCAATTCATATATAACCAGGCCATCATGTAAAAGGTGTTTAGAGTAGGGGTGATATATGTCCGCGGAAGAAAATCTAAACTTATAAATGTGGGTTTCTAGTGCATTGGAGATGAGAAGAGATGAAAAGAAGTAAAGCGCCAATTTGAAGGTTGCTTGCAAAACATAGTGGGAAGAGCGTACATTATCCGAGAGAAGAAAAGGCAGTTTTGTATTTATGTTGAAATTTTTATTTCAATTTAATTTTTACTTTTCAGCCAATAATCTGAAATCGATATCGAGCACATTATGCTTAGATATGTAATAATAAATTAATAAACATCATTTGAAGAATATTGTTGTTTTAAAATTTTTCGACTACAAGTGATCTTAAACAGAATTTGAACCTATATATATATTAGAAATCCACATTTACCAAGATTAATATTGGTGGAAACAATCTTAACAACATATGCTGATGATAACGTGTTCATGGCAGACAGAGAAAGAAAACCTAGCAGAGAAAACCGAGGAGAAAGAATTTACAATAAACTCAAAGAAAATAAATGGTATGGTCTTTAGTATAGGAAAAAACCCAAAGTACGAGCTACGAAATGGAAATATCAAGAGATTGCATATGTGTAAATGTCAGCGAAGTGCTTTAACAAGTGACAGGAAATATGACTTGAAAATCAAAAGACAAACTGGAATAACAGCAGGCCTTCTAAAAATTATACATAGTTTAAATTATCCGGAGAAGTTCGTTACAGACAAAGAGAACAGCTATGTAATAAGTGTCCTCGTAAATGTCGTTAAATGCAGCAAGATTTCATCACTTATACAAAATAAAACTTACCGTTGAGGATGGCATGAAAGGAGTATATAAGCAGTTTCAAGGAAATCTCAAGAATGAGAGCGAATGAGAGCAAGAATGAGAGTGATCACATCAATTATCCTACTTAAAAAGACTTGCACAAATGGTGAGCACAACAGTGAATGATAGGTCTAATAAAAATACAAACGATGCTAAGAGCTACACAGAATATAAACTTGTTGAAATCCACTTTCTTCCAGGAGCTGAAGAAAAATGGTGTAAATAAATGTCTTGTCAATAGGAAATATTCTTTGTAAAATGTCTTTTCCTTGTTAAGTCACACAATCATTAATGCACATACGTATGCCATTTTTAATTAAAAAATATATTGAAATAAAAATTTAAAATGCATTGAAATATGTAACATGAAAAGCAATTTCTTGGGAGTTATTGCTGTTCATCTCCCTAAATAAGATTGTTTAGAATTTGTATATGATTATTATTTGTATATGATTATTTAGAATTTGTATATGATTTGTATATGATTATAGTCGTATTTCAAGTTAGATGCATATATTTCTTCAGTTTATAGAAACGAAGAAAACTAAAAAAGATAATTAGTTTTAATAAATATATTCAGAGTTTAAACATATTTAGCCCTTGTGGTTTGCACAGGATTATTTTAAGTCACATAAATACTACATTCATTCAGATTTTTTCATGATTTCAGGAACACCAGTTAGATTGCATGCTCAGCTTCTAATTGCTCATTCATCGTACGTTTGCACTATTCTTTTTCATACGTTCGAGCAGAGTATCATATCGCGCTGAAGAGCAATTAGTGTTGTTTCAACAGCAGATTCACAAAAACGTATTCCCTTCGATGGATATAAAACGGAAATTTATTAATTCTGCAACCAATGAAAAATGAATCATCAGTGGCTTTATGCATTATATAATCTGCTAATTTGATCGGATACATCAAAAAAGCAAAAAAATCCTAAAATATAATGTACTGATTCTTAATTAAGAATAGTAATATTTAGCTATTTCCGATGTGACCTCCCCGGCCGTCCCCAAGTCCCAGGCTTGTGTAAATATGTGTTGCGTGCGTCAACTGGCTATAAGTTAACTGCACCTGAGTTTGCAACCAGTCGCCTACCATTCCGTCCCTGTGTGACTGAAGGTGTCGGTGATCTTTCTAGATCCTTCACTCCCTCTGACACGTTATGATTTTTTAGGCGAGTTGGGAGCTCGGAGAATGGCCGTCTTGTGTGGTACCCGGCGACCAATGCAAAGGGAGAGGCAGTGTGGATGCACAATTCAGGAATAGGGGAAAACAGCCAAAAACAACAGCAACAAAAAAAATAAAATAAAGAGACAGCGGCAAAATCCAGTCTATGTGAACTAATGATTATATTCGTAACTCTGTGCAGCAACAAAGTGAAGAAAAAAAATAATCAAATAATTAATAAAAAAAATCAATACAACTTTTATTCAAAGTCGATTAATTAATGCCTGCTACTATGTCTAGCCGCCACTAAAAGTAAAACAGTCACTGCCTCCTTATCCTACCTTTTCCTTTTCTTTCGGCTCAGCAGCGTAAACAGGCCTGTTAGCGTGGGGAGATAGTTTTCGCGTCTTAACTTTCTGGGCAAGAACGTCTCTCCACCGCTTCTTGAGGTGGTTTCTTTTTCTTTTTCTTTTTTTTTTTTTTTTGATCCGTGTGCCTTTTTGTTAAAAATCGTTCGAACTGGCGCGAGGATTGCTGGGAAGTGGAATACTTTGCTCAAAAGTCTAATGTCAGTTTTGTGTATCTGGTTTTAATCAACCGTTACGATTCTGGTGGCCTGAAGCCTTGGAGAGAATAGTTGTTGATTTTGTACATTCTCATGTCACCTTTAATTAAAATTCTTCTCATCACGATGGTGATCCTTTTCGAAGTCGACTGATAATTTAACCTCGGTTGGTCTTCGTCGCTTCTCCGAAGGGAAAGGGAGAAACAACCAAAAAAGAAAAAAAAACAGTTCTCTCCCCATGATGAGGCGAATTCGTCATCTGGTCTGTGTTCGATTACTGTCATATAAATCAATGTCATTTTATGTTTACGTTGTGTCTCATCTCTCTCTCTCTCTCCCTATGCCAGCTACCCCCAGCACCTTTTCCTCCCTTTTTGTTTTCCTAGTTCTTCCCAAGAAAAAGAAAAAATGTTCACACATCAAGTCATTCTTCAACCATTTATGTCAGGTTTTAAATAAATGATTCGTTGATACTATTTTAACGAAGAGGCATTAAAGTGTTACAACAAAGCTAACTTGAATAAACAACAAAGCCTAAAATATGGAGCACTCAGAAATGGGCGAACATTTATGCTATCCTTGATATCAAGGTAAAGTATTATGAGTTTATGGCAAAGATACGAGATAATATTTCGGTAGAAAGCGACAGTAGTTACATTTTCTCCGGCTTTCAACGTTAGTTGACATAGATTTCACCTTTGCCGAAGACAAGAAATGCATACGTTATTTGCCCTACATAATTGCAATTATACTGAGAGTTCAACGAAGTAGTTTCGTCATTATCTGCTGGTAAAGATTTCTCATTGACTCATAAGAATTGACTATGCTGATTTTTTTTTATTCAGACTTTAGCCGAGTTTAAATCTCAAATAAAAATCGAAAAGAAAAATGGCAGTGACTAAATACAGAGTCAAATTGTAGCTAAAGTGGAATTGGTCGGGCTTTGTGTATTTAGGATGAGAGCAGTGGTTTATGTTGTTATGTACAAAGTAAATTGTTGGCAGATGTTATTATCTCTAGTTTGTTTGAATAGAGGAATCATTTCAGTGAATTAGCGAACTAATTTCACCGAATTTCATGAAATCGTCTGACTTTTCTTTCGTCTCTTTGTTTCCATTTCACTTTGCCTTCGCTTCCTCTATTTAACTCGACGGAAAATCTCCACAAGTAAAAACGTCCCTAATCATTCTTACTTGACATCTATTTTTTTTTCTTTCAGCATTTCTTCCTTTATATGATTCCTATTTCAACAACCATTTGTTTTTCGAGATTCTACCCGAGATGGTTCAATTTTATTTTATTTCCTCATTAGTTTCCTTCCTTCAGACAATTTCCTTCATGTTTCTTTCTTTTCTCGAGACATCCGTTCTTTTGTCTGAGCATCCAACGATTTTCTGTTTACTTTCTATAGTGAGGATTGAAATTTTCTCGGCCCGACCAAATAAGTTGTCTCTTTCTCGCTCCCTCTCTCTATATATATATATAAAGAAAAAGTATTTTAACATCTGGTCGGATTTTGAGAGTTGGGTCGCTCCGGAATTTTTTTCTAAACCGTTCATATATTTTCAAACTAGATTTTTTTTCCTTTTTTATCTTGAATTTCATTATCTATGATTGTTTTAAGTTTTATTTCTTCTTCCTAATAGTCTCATCGCATTGTTATATCTTAAATGTTTGTAATGTTCATTATTTTAACTACATTTTTTATTTAGATAAATAATCTTATATCCTACTGTCACAAGAAAATCCAATATTTCTCGTTAAGTAGCATCTTTCTGTTTGTCTTCGTATGTCTTATAATTATTGACTTCTTGGTGTTTATGTTATATACTTAGCTACTTACACTATTTTTTTCAGATTTCTATACATTCTTTCATTACATATTTTACATTCTTGTTATTTAATATTTTTTATTACAATTTACTTTTTATTTCCTTTCTTGTGTCATCTCTCTTGCGTTATTTTCATTTTTATTTTCTTTCTTTCTTTATCATGTTACATTAGTGATTACGCGTTTCTTTATTTTATCTTCTTTCTTAGTTTCCCTATATCCTCCTTCTATTATGTTACCCACGTTTACAATATTCCTGCCTTTATTTTCTATCGTGTTATTTGGCGTGTTTTTCTATACTTTGTTTTTTTTTTCTTACTATCCTTTGTATCTGTTCTCATATAATATTCTTTACTCTATTGCCCACCGTTTTCTTTCTTTCTCTTTTCTTTTAGATTCATTACATTTGAATTTCTGAAATCTAGATTTATACGTTATTTTTATCCAAATCGAGTGCAAATATCTCTTCCTCCTCTCTCAATAGCATCTCTTTATTTAAGCTAATATTTCGAATTTGAAAGTTCTTTCAAGCTGAATGTTCAATCATCGATATAAGAAAGAAATTTCTTCTGAAGGCAGAAGACTGCCTGTTTCGATCCAAGTTGCGATTTGATCCTCATTTTCAATTACAGACTTTAACTCATGATGTTGAATTCCTCTTACAATAAGGGAAAGGATGATGGCACTAAACAGAATTCTTAAGTCTGCTCATTACATTGATTATTTAAATGGAAAATTTAGAGTATACTGTATTGAAATGATGCGTAAATTACAACTAATTCTTGAAAGTTTGGATTAAATTCACAGATACATTCCTATTTTCTCTTGAATTTATTTTTTGCTCTGAAGTTTACTTATTGAGGTAAACATTTCAACCGAAGTAAGTAATGATTGAATAAAAAAATCCCTATTAATTCTGTTATATATGAAACGCATACATAGAGAAACTTAGGGTCTCTCTGTGACTCTAACAATTTAATACATGTTAATATTAACCTATTATCTCATAGTATATGAACTGGAAATCATGTACGCAACGTAGTAAAAAAATTTCATGTGAAATTTCACTATATTTAATAGTTTTTTACTTCATGTTTTTATCATATATTTTTAACGAATGTCAGTACAAGACCAATAGTTTAGAAGTGGAGATTATCTGACGAGAGTACAGAGAACAGAACGTGTAGCAGTGAAATCGTGAGATGAATTGGTATAATAAATGATGCTTTCCTAAGCTAATCAATATATTAACAGGAACATGTCGTTAGAAAGAAGGAAACACATTACGCTATATTCGTTCTCCTGCACGGCAGTGAATATTAGAAGATTTCCTTGCAGCAAAGTGATTTGAAGCAACAGAAATGTGGTCCTCTAGTAAGATGCTGAGCATAGCATAGACGAAATTTTCGAGAAAACTGAAAAAAAGGGTACTTATATTTCCCATCAGCAAAAGTTGGAATTTCCTGGGCATTTAATGAGGTATGCCGGCTTAGAAAATTTAATATTCACGGGAGAGATGGAAAGCAATACGGAGAGGAAAATGAAACGCACGTTGTTTCAATGGATAGCAGAACAGGTGTAACGAAAGATAACAAATGGACAAAATTCATTAATTAACGCAAAGGGCGAGAAAATGGGGAATCCCTCAGTGACAACATCCTAATGTGACACTGTGTATAGAAGAAAGCATAACTTAAAAAATATAACTGAATTCTATGGAAACATCAATTAAACATGCCCACCATCTTAAACTCGAAATGACATCATCCATATATTGCGGATATTTTAGTATAACGTTCGTTGAAGCATCTGTGAATATCAAAGAATGTTAAACGGCGGGTTTTCTCCAATTTCGAAGGCTTAAAAATTGGAAACATTATTATAAAATACATATTTTTAGATACATAACATGCACAATATATCTTCCTACATTGAAGAAATCAGTCAGTCAGTTAAGTGCCATCCGCGATACACACTTGGGCGATCATGTCTCGAAAGGGCAGAAGATTATCCCGCAGTAGGTTGCCATTGTTTCAGCGGTAGACCGGTTGCGACCAAGGCTATAGAACCCAATCTGTCCTATTATTTAACCCATAACTGGAGGGAAGAGATGGATTAATACCTTTACCAAGGGTATTTGCGCGTAGGTGTATGCAAGGATTTCAACTGGAATATCGAACTCGGTTCCCCGAGTTCTCGTTCCGAGCCGATATCCACTGCGCCACAACGCACATCCACTGAAGTACTTGAAGAAGTACTTAAACAAAAAAGCTATATTATTTTATCTGTATGAATGAAAAAAATAGTTTTCATATTACCTGAAACCAAACATAAGTAACCTGCTTCAGACAAAATAATTCCACAGTAAGAGAGAAAAATATCGTTGTACGAATTAATTCAAGGATACACACAGAATGATATTATTCATTTATGAATTTTAAATGTGTTTTCTGTTACAATTCCTTATAGGCTGAATGATTTCTCACTGATTTGAATTGAGATTTATCTTTCTAATATCCATGTTTGCGAACCAAAGTCAGAAAACAAGTCAATATAATATTCTCTATATACTTAACCCTTTCTTTCAATTCGTTTTCGATCGAATGTTTGAAAGAGGTGAATATTCAGATGAATAAGAAAAATAAACATTTTTGAAAACATTTCTCTGAATAAAATATCAGGAGTGGATTTATAACAGCCAGCATTGAGTAGAAGTTTTCTTCTTCTTCTTCTTCTTCTTCTTCTTCTTCTTCTTCTTCTTCATGTGCCATGTTCTTTCCGGCCGTAGGCAATCACGGAATTTTATTTGGCTCTGTCACTTATCGCTATTAAGAATTTTTTTGTTGGTATTTCTCCTAAGCTACGCTCTGTCAAACATTTACTCAGACTAACAAGTTCGCCTCGCGTTGCTTTTCCCTGTCTGTCCTCCTACATTTCAATCCATGATTAGTAAGTTCTCTAGGCCCTCTTTCCTTATTATGTGTCACAGAAACCTCATTTGTCTCTTCCTCTATTTTGCAACAGTTTTTTCTCGTTTGCATACATTCCAACATATCATCGTTGCACATATTCTCCGTATATTCAGCATGTAAAACCACATATCTGCTGCCTCAAGCCTCCCCTTCATCTTTGATGACATTGTCTATTATTCACTTTCATACAAAAGGTCAGATATCACAGAGTAATCCAGAACTTTTTTCTTTGTTTCATATGAGTTGTTCCTGATTTTCAGTACACCCGGTAGCTTCTGAAATGCGTTTTCGGCCATGCCAATGCGACTTTGAATCTTCATGTCGCACATTCCATCCTCTGTCGAAACACTTCCCAGGTATTTGAATTTTTCACCTGTTTTATTTTAGATTCTAATTGGGCTCCTCTTTTTGCTAATGCGGTACACATATTTAATTATAGAAAGAGAAATATTCGAAAGACACTTTAAAAAGCAAGGCTATAAAAGAAAACCTCTAATTAAGCTCTCCATTTTCATTTTTGTCGTTCTAAACATATGCGGTTTCCAGCAGAACATTTTCATTTTAGATAATGATTAGAGAACTTTTTTATAATTACCACCAAAAGTCGATCGCAATATATAATGTAATTCCCACTGTCTGTGATGGATTTACCTCATATATGAATATATATCGCATATCTTTTAAAATAAATACATTACAAAAACAAAACAAAGTAAAATTCTAGTTTAGTCAATAAATTTATTTGTCTTTTAACTGTTTGTAATGAGGCTTCAGAGCATATTCGATGTTATTTTTCGACGAATAATGGTCATGTTTTATTAGGAGACATTGAAATATTGACGGCAACTGAATAACAATATAAGGTTTATCATGAAAATCAATCTATTTAAGCAAACAAACAGGAAATGTTCACAGAATACAGCAAACGATTCAAGTAGTTTTTAAACGAACAACATCAGGAAGATTTATTTAACGTCATCTGTTTATAGCGGAAAGAATTTGTAAATATAAAATCACTACAAACGTTTGTGAGAGATTGTCTTTGATAATGTAAAATGATCAAAAACTAAGATATGCCTTTGTTTTGGTGCCAATATTTGTTCTAGATTGAAACCTTGATTGAAACGTTATGAGTTAGACTTTGTAGAATGTTTACATTTATCCACAAAAGACTGCCTTAAAGATGGAGAATGAAATGTTGGACGTCAATCATATTATAGTCTAAAAGTTTTAGAAATTAGTAGTCTTTAGAACTCCGAGAAAAATCCAATTTGATTTTTATTTTTTAATTTTGCTCTAGACAAACAAGCTTGAAGAACAATGAGAGACAATTGTTAAAAACAATGCAGATTTGATACTTGACTGATACATGTTTTTTGTGAATATGTAACATTTTCTTTTCCATTTTCTGAAGAAGAACAGTGTTTTATTTTTTGCGATGATTTAATATGTAAAACAATCAGTTCAGTTCATACTGAAAACTAAGTAACCGTATGTGATTTAACTTATTACACCAAAACAAATTCTAAAGTTCTTAAGCAATTGATCAGAGCTTAAATTCAAAATATGATCTATATCTTGGTTCATAAAATTACTGAAAACCACAAAGTGCAAGGACATTTTAAGACTTAATTCACCCCGAATATTTTTTCGCAGTACATGGTATAACATTTTTAATGCTATGTTTCTAAAAGACTCACGCTAACTTGGGTCATAATAGTCTTTTTTCTTTCTATGAACTCCCTTGAGGTCTTGGGTAATAAATAGTGTTATTTTCCGTTATTTCTCCGCATTTTACATACAATAACTTTCGAGCCTTGTAGTTGTGAAAGAGACCAGTATACTATGGAATTTAATCATTACTAGAAAACAAGAGATATATTCATATCTTTTTCAAAGAAATCAGGGAAAAATAAATTCAATAGCTTCGGTTCTAATTTGGACATTGCCTGCCGATTTCATTTCCGACGCCGAAGGCAATTACACTGGCTGCGCATCCTTAATATATTTTATTTGCAACCTACAAAGCGAAATAAAATTTCGCAATTCTAATGAATTCCGTAAACAGATAGTGTTTGTAAATTTCACACTTGAATATTACACTATTGAAAACAGGCTGATAAATAACTGAGGTCGAAATATCTTCAGAAGTATAGAAGGCTGAACTTTGGAAAGATCAATCAACGTTTCAGTGTGAAAACATTTCAATATTTCTCGATACATTGGCAAAGAATTTTGATTGAATTTTGGGAACATCTCTCCTTTTACAAACATCGCCTTTTCTTTCATTCACCAAGGAACACAATTTCTTTCAAAGAAAGAATCAATACGATGAACATTTTTATGTTATCCAGTTACTTTAGCCAACCATCCAAATAAATGTCCTGGATTCTCTTTTCAGTATGTATGCATAAATAGGGAAAACAAATTCCAGATAACTTTATTGACATACTTACAGAAAATGAATCACTCTGAATTCTTTATTACACACTTCAAGGAAGAAATCGGATTTTTAATGACAAAATAGAAAATGAATTTCAGAGAAATATTAAAAACGACCATATCTTTATTATTTGATGTTTTTTTCTTGCATTCTTTTACTGTTTCTCTTTTTCGTCTCTCAGTGGGTCATTTAATGCCGACAACATTATTCTAAGAAAGGTAACTATGAATATGCGTTGGGGATGTGCGTTGTGGTACAGTAGATATCGGCTCGGAACGAGAAACCGGGGAGCCGAGTTCGAATTTCAGTTGAATTCATTGTATTCACTTACGCTCAAATACCCTTGGGAAAGGTATTAATCCGTCTCTTCCTTCCAGTTAAAGGTTAAATAGCAGGACAGACTGGGTTCTATAGCCTTGGTCGGCAACCAGTCTACCACAGAAAGCAATGGCAACCTACTGCGGGATAATCTTCTGCCCAGTCAGTCATGTCTCTTTCGAGACATGATCGCCCAATTGTGTTTCACGTATGGCACTTAACTGACTGAACTATGAATAAAATCCGTATACTTTTGTAAGAAATCAATTTGGTTAACGTATTTTGTAAAGTATACAGCAATATCGGTGCCGTATTATAAAAAAATTTAAGCTCACATCCACAAAATTTATTAATATTTTCTCCATAAAATATCGATAGTTAAAATTTGGAAATATATTTATCAAACAATAAACCTTCAAATTTTAATAAATCTATTTTTAAGCATCATGTTTTTCAATTATTCCCTAAAAATTGCGTAACTTAAATCAATAAATAATTCTTCAGTGTACTTGCAGTTAAAATTACTTTTTGAAAAAAAATATTACTGGGTTCCAAAGTATTTTCATATTCCAGTTTGCAAGGTTTATATTACAAAAACATCAAGCGAGGACAAACAAAACATATTTTGATATTAAATGTCATTGTCTAATTTACGCAGATGTTATGCTTATTGTCTGACAACATTCTTTGGCTGTTTTATCTAAGCTACATGCACATAACAGCAAGCAGATTTTGATTTTCGTGTGAAAATCTCTTACAATTCATTTTTCTTTTCAATTAAAAAAAAGAGTTTACTAATGAAACTTGCTTATATTTATTTTCTTAAAAGTATATCGAAGACAAAGCTGATGAAGCGAATTCATAGCTTATATGATTTTGTTTAAAATAAAAAAAATGTTACTCACAATTTACATGTATACATAGAAATGTATATAAGGCTAATTTCTTTCCTTCGCTTTTTTAAAAAAAATGCTACATTTTCTCGTTATATATAGAGGTTGGAATAGATAAATTATCGTCTAAATAAGCAAAGGTGAAACTAACACTAGCATTTTATTTTAACAGTTCTATTTAACAAAATTACACAAAGCAACTAAAAATATTAAAAAATAAATTAATTCGCCATTGTTTTTTTGTTTTTTTTTTTTCACGGTCAGCAAACGATTTCGGAATTTCATCTATCTCTTCTAGATAGTTGTTGATATTTCCATAATCTTTGGCTTCAGTCCATCTTTAGTGTTACAAGAGAGAGAAAGAGAGACAGAGAGTAAATGAAGAGGATACATCATGCTTGCTTTCCTGCTTGCTGGAAATCCTCTTCTGTGGTTCCTATTTATAAATTACTGGAAAACCCTCCGACCCCTCTAATTAACGCTCTATCAGCCTCCTACTGATCTTTGGCAAAGAGTTCAAAGCCATCTTTCAGACTGAGGTAGTACAACATCACTGAGTATATATACCATGCTCTCCACAAAAAAGGCCAAGCCCGAAGTGTTGTCCAAGAAATCTCCAAAGCGTTTGACAGTGTCTGGCATGCTGGCCTTCTATGAAAGCTACTGGACAATTGTTTGACCTAATCTAGTCATTCCTCTCAGATCGCACAATGAAGGTAGTATTGAACGGACATGCCTCCCAATACTATCACACGAACGCAGGTGTCCCTCAAAGTTCTATTCTAGGTCCCACCTTTTGCCTTATCTACATTAACGATCTCCCCGATGAAATATAATCACAAGTAGGCATATACGCTGACGAGTATGCCGAGGTTGACAAAGCAAACATCACTACCGAGCTCGAAAAGGACCTCCAATCCGTGGTGAACTGGGGTAAGAAATTGCTCGTGAATTTTAATGCTACTAAAATGAAGATGCACTGTATTAATCACCACAGACAATCGCTTATAATCCCATTGGCATGGAGTAGTCTAGTCTACATGAAAGTAAAACACTGCGCCTCCTCGGTTTAACTCTCACAACAGATCTCAAGTGGAATGATGGTATAGAGTCCATAGTTAAATCCGCTGCTAAGAAAATCGGTTCTCTGTACAGTGCCAGGAAGGTTTCCACGTCTGAAACAATCCTGCACATATATTGAATACTGCATACGTGCATTGAATACTGCTGCTATATCTGGTCGGATGCTCTTGCTATCCACCTACGGGTCCTTGACAAAATCCAACCAAGAATCTGTAATGTGATCGTTCCCGACTTGGCATCTCAGATATAGTCACTTTCTCACCGGCTCAATGTGGTTTCCCTGTGTCTCTTCTACCAAAACATTTATGGCTTCTGCTCAGATGAACGTAGCTCACTGGTATCCCCCATACATTAATATGCTCGAGCCACAAGATTAGCAAATAAGTCCCACCATTTTACCATGAAACCAATAAATTGTAAACGCAAATACTACTCCATCGGCTTCTTCTCTCGCACTGTGCAATCTCTTCCGTTTACTTGCTTTCCCGATAGTTACAATCTTCAAGAATTCAAATGTAAAGTCAATAGTCATCTCCTATCTCACTAACTTGCAACCTCTCTCTCTCTCTGATACTTCTTTCTTCATCCACTCCACTCTCAGAATTATTCTCATCCTTCTCCTACTCTCTTTTTGAGATCCCCCAGTAACCTGTCAGAGAGTGAGAGAGAGAGAGAGAGAGAAAGAAAGAAAGAGAGAGATATATACAGAGAGAGATTAAATATCATACATATACATAAAATCATCACAATATAAGATATATAGCCATGAAGAGGAAAGATGGTCGCCTGATAGATATATTATAAAAAAGGTAGAAAGTGAAAAAATAGACAGGCATTGTGTAAAGTGAAAAAGAAACAGATCGTTAAAAGTGAGAAATAGAGAGTAGAAAAAATGAGAAAGTAAAAAAAGAGGGAAAAACGAAGAGTTATATATAAAAGTTTTATAGAAAATGAGTTATACAGAGAAAAAGACATGTAAAAATATAGAGCATAACAGAGAAAAAGTTTTATATAGAGAGAAAAAGTGTGATATATAGAGAAATAGAGATATATATAGAAAACATGTAGAGATAAAATAAATATATACAGACAAATAGAACACGTAATGAGAAAGATGTGAATTATTAATCTAAAAAGAGAGTGAAAAAAAAAGAGATCGATTGTAATGAAAGGATGATAGAGAAAAAAATTATAATATTTTAAACATATATATAATCAGTGTCATTATGAATCGGGAGCGGATGGGCTGTTGTAATATGGTTTTGTGAAATTTTTGCAATTTTCATCGTCCGAAATCATAAGAAATTCAATAACCAACTACTAATAATTAGAATTATGGTTAGGTTTTGAAAGCTGTCACAATGCTTTAAGTAAAATAAAAGAAGGTAAAGATGTGGTTGGGTATTACCTATTTTTATACATTAATATTTCGAGATTAAAACCTCATCTTCAGAATGTTAGAAGAGCTTGTGTTTGAGTCCATGCCTTTCAACAAATGGTCATTCGTGCCTGCTGCTGCTGTCGTTAATTGTAGTGTGTGTGGGTAAGTGGGAGGTTGGGTGTCAGTGTGAAAAATGTGCTAGAATTTTGCCATCATTATTTTCATCTTTATTATGATGAATTTTTTTCTATTCTAATATTTACATTATCAATAACAGAGAATCGTAGCAAATATCAGTAGGAAATAACAAAGAAAAGTGTTTGGCATTCTAAAAATGCTTAGGCGGAAACGCCAGTGCAGCAAATGCAAATATAACTTTCGATATAGGCCATTGAATGACCGGTTAACTTCCGTTGACTTCATCTCGCCCCCACACTGTTTGTATAAAGGCTTTGCATTGTAAAAGTTTCACGCGTGTCCGTTTCTAGTCGAATGCCCAGGCCGTCGATAACATTACATGAGGGTTCTCAGAAGCGAATGCTTCCTTCCGCAAAGTGTTAAGATCATAAATTCTGGAAGCAAAACGGAAAAGGTTGTTGAAAGTAGTGAAGAAAAAAGTCAATGAAGAGTGGTTAAGTGTTGTATATAAATGATAAAGTAAATATAAAAACTAAGACAATTAGAAAAATATGAAAGATCCAAAGAAAGAAATCGGAGCAAATAGTACGAAGGGACATATTCGTCAATATTTCCGTTATGAATAGTTAAACAGATTTTCTTACATACAATGATTTACTTGCACAAATACACACACACACACGCGCATATATATATATATATATATATATATATATATATATATATATATATATATTCCATTTTTAAACGAGTTATTACACTGCCCAGGTTTCTACCATGAGTAGCGTCTTCAGGCGATTTTTTAAAAATCGCCTGGAGACATCACTCATGGTAGAAATCTCGGTAGTGGAATAACTCGTTTAAAAATAAAAATATTGAAAAGTTCTACAATATAATTGCATCGAACACTTTTTAATACAAATGTATACTAGTGTAAGCCTATTATCACCAAAAACTAAGTATTAAGGAATCAATGGAATCAATTCAATATATATATATATATATATATATATATATATATATATATATATATATACGCATCGCTCATTCCGTAATGAGTTAGAGACTCTGGCTATTGGGCGTGTATAATGATAATGTATACGCTAAAAATCTGCCTTCTTCAACTGAGCGCCTATAGCCCAGACGTAGAATCGCCGACTGACGCCAATTCGGTCGGGTTTCATTTTTGGGTTAAAAGCAATCGGAGCCTAACCGTACTGATGAGCTGTGATACAGCGAAACAATTCAGTCTTCGGATGACTATATATATATAAACGAGATTATAATTGCACTCGTATCGAAAACCTTCCTCGAAAACATTCGACGGAAGGAAAAAATGGTTTAACATAAAAGAAAGAGCTTAGTACATGAACGTTAGTCAAAAGTGTTCGGACCGAGATCAGCACGAAGCCCAAACATCACCCATTATGGAAACACTAAATCCAATCACCCTTCACACATTGTGCGGGTATTGCAAGAACTATTTCTTACAGACTGTCAAAGAATTCATCCAGTAAAAATATTTTCGATTATAATAAAAAAAAAGTATACCAAGATGCCTTAACTAGCAGTGGACACAAAGATAAATTAGTATATACGGACACTAAAAGAAGTAAACGAAAAATAAAATGAGGTAGAAACGTTTTATGGTTTAATCCCCCGTTTGATTTAGCAGTAAAACCTAAAATCGGTAAAATGATTTTTAGTCTATAAGAACAGAATTTTAGCAAAGTTGTATAAAATATTTAACAAAAACAATGTTAAACTTAGCTACAGTTGCAAGCCAAATTTGGAGAAAATAATTAAAGGACCTTATAAGAAAAAAGCTAGCGAAAATACACGCATTGACACACGGGGTTGTAATTGTAGGATTGATAATAGTTGTCCCTTACAGGGTAGATGTCAGCAGGAATGCGTAGTTTATCAAGTTAAAATTTATAAGAACACGGGGGACACTGACCCCAAAATATGCAGAGGAGCTACACAGGATAGTTTTTAAAAAATATTATAATCATACTAGTAGCATTAATAACGAAAAGTTTAAGCATAGCACTAATTTATCCACTTACGTATGGACCATTAAACAAGAACTTAATAGAGACCCTATCTTGAAATGGGAGATACTGAAGAGATGCGCTAAATATAAAGCTGGCCAGCAATTTTGTAGGCTATGTATAGAGTAAAACGTAGCTATAGCTTTGTATAAACAACTGATTAATTTATTGAATCCCAAGACGGAAATATTGAATAAATGTAGGCATAGGAAGCCCTGGCTGTTGGGTTAGGTTCCTTTATCGTGGGATTGTATCTTTTTGTTTTTGTCTTTGCCTCCTACCACACTATATAAAAATTTTAAAATTTCAGTAATATAGTAGTTAACTCCCCTCCCTTGTGTTTGGTACCTCATTTCATGGTCACGTGGATTGTCCTCATTTCCTTCTTATATGTTGTTTGTCATCTCCTATTTAGCCAGCATTTCTTGACGATCCGTTTACGTGAAACGTATGTAGATTTGTCTGGCTCATTAGGTATTATATATATATATATATATATATATATATATATATATATATATATAATTCAAATATATTCCGACATTTAAAACAACACGGTTATCAACGCACACTTCTGAGAAAAACTCTCGTTGATAACACGTACATACTTAAACAAGAAAATAATAAACAGAAACTAAAAATCCTGGAAGCAATCTACATTAAACAATTTAAACCTGGTTTGAATACGATCAATTTTGATATTTCCAATAACGTACTCAAATACCTGTAATCAGATCAGGGACCACAACGCCACTATTTTGTCAATGTCTTCGGCCATCCGCCACGGTAGGGATGGACTTGTATTTTCAATTTAATTCTCTTTATTGTTAATAACTTAAATGTTCTATGTTTACTGTGTATTACTATTTATTCTTTGATAATGGCTTATGTGAGCCGAAAGCTTAGACCCGATAAAAAAATCAACAATTACTGTGATTTTTTCTTGTCTTTCAACGATATCACCATCAAGTATATCAGCCGGTACAAACGGATCCTACACAAAATTAATAGACAAAACTTGTCTATATTATTCAATGAAACTTGCATTAATGAAAAAATGCTGCCAAAATACACACAATTTATATATATATATATATATATATATATATATATATATATATAAAAGGTATTTCTTTGAAAATTTTTAATCGACATATGTATTTGAGTAGATATTCTGTTTTTAATCAAACAGTATATTTATATATTTTATTTCTATAGACCTGATTATTTACGATAAATTCTCTTATGGTAATGTCTTTCATTCAGCAAGATTCAAATCTATGACCACTAATAGAGAAAGCCTGTAAATGTGACCCCTGATTAGGAAATCCACCAATTGATATAGTGCGTCTTAGACCGCTCGACCACAAATGATTCTACAGTCTAATCGAAGTGAAATTTAGCCTCATATAACACCGTTTTCGAATCCACGTATATAACCAGTTCTGTTCTGAATACGTATTCGTAATAAAATATATTTCACATAATCAGGCCAGTAGAAATAAATATATAAATATACTGTTTCATTAAAAACAGAATATTTAATCAAATATGAGTGTCGATCAAAAATAATGTTCAAACAAATAAATTAATTATATTGGTTGTTAAAACCATTTCGTTAATATTCGGGCCTTTCCGTAATATTTTATCTATTCATTTGCTGAAATTACGATACCCATTCAAAGCATAGACTTATTTACGTAGATTCGAAAATTGTATTATATAAGGCTTGATTTAATTTTGATTAAAGTGTGGAATCATTAGCTGGTCAAATGTATAATCCTAACTTATAGGGTAGTCGGTAACGTTTTGTTTGAAATTATTTTACATGCTATTGAGTAAGAATAATGTTGAATCCGGAAGTTGTTATTTGTACTTATTTGATGACTTTTTAAATATTTTAATCATTAGCTATTAATAATTACTGAATAATTTGTCGTTGATTATTTATTATTACATCTACTTATTTAAATGTATGTCTTTTTTATTTCATTATTTTTTTTATAATATGTTTATCTTTTTCGTTTTTTAAATCTTTTTTGTTCAATTTAAATAACTGGCTTTCACTAAAGTATTTTGCTTGTATATAGTTCATATATTTGTATGTTTCATGGTTGTATATAACATTTTATTAGTTTTGAGTTTTGGCTTTTAAATAACTTACAGATTGTATACGAGAAAGAGTACAGAAGAATTAATAAAACTGATGGAGGAACAATATTTAGAAATTCAGAAAAGACATAATATATTTAAACTTGCAAGGGAAAGAACATTTTGGAAATCTATGATCCCCTACCTCCTGAAGGGACAACGTACACGAAGAAAAAGTAGAAAAAATGATGTCTGCTTTTTGAGATTAGCTGCGTTGTTTGTTTTTTTTAATTTGTGTTGATCTGGGAATGTTATTATAGTTATTTGCTCTTCCATACGGAATTTAATGTTTCTTAGCATTGTTTTCGTAGGGTGATGCCTCTGTGACTATTTTTCATATATTGGGTGTATTTTAATGTTATTACATTTTTTATTGATCATCAGCCTTATGGTTCACTTTTAGCTTAGCTCGGCCTCTAATTAGTTTTGTACTCTGAAGAATTCACAATTCCGTAAACAACCTTTTCACTCATAAATGCATAGCTTGTTTTTATCACCAAATAACTAACATATTCCACAACTGAAATTTAATATTTTAACTTTTTCTACAGAATTTTATTCGTATCTCTGTTATACAAGTTGCGATGCGTAAATTGTCTCCATTTTATATTTTAAATTTCGTGCATGCACGTTGTTTAATTCTGACTTTGTTTATAATAGGGTCAGTTGGGCACCGTCTGTAGAAAAAATATACAGTTTACTACACTAGATGCTCAAATACGAACATTTCTGAGTGTTCTGTTGTCAATTTGAAGAGAATGCAGATAACTACGAAAGAGTTGAAAAAGACTAATTATGGTTACGAAGGTGTTTAGAGTTATCACACTTGCTAGCGATGTTATTATCTGCATTCACCTTCCAAAAGGGCCTTAAACACAACAGAGAGGCCTACATAATGGGACTTAAGGAGGTAGTGCTGACCTTGATCAGGAAGATGGCAGCTGAAAGACCATCTGTCTGGCAATGGGACTCTGCATCATGCCACAGAAGATCCCAGTCATTGCGACTGCATTATCTCTAAAACATGGTCACGTAAATATGAAGAACAAATTGGGAAAGGACACTCGAAATGAGACGCGCTAAAGGAAGCAGTAGTTACATTAGCAAATAACATTGCCCCAAGGAAAATTAGTCGCAGAAAGTAAAACGAGTGGATTACTGAAGAGATTCTGGACATGATCCAAAGGAGGCAGAAAATTATATCAAGACATGGAATGGAGTACAGGGAATTACACAAGGAAATAAGAAAAAATGTAGACAGGCTAAAGAGAAATGGCTCAATGAAAAATGTGCAGAAGTTGAAAGATTGAGCAGGAATAATAAAGTAGACAGGCATAAAGAAATAAACAAACTGACAGGACAAAAAACCTGCTCTTCAACAGGATGTATAAAATCTAAGGATTGAACAATCATTTTTCAGAAAGAGAAAATAATCCCGTGATGGGAAGAATATATAAAAGATCTTTTCCACGACAAGACAGAGCAACCAATAATACGCAAAGATGAGGACGGACCGGAAATATTAAATATTAAAGTCTGAAGTGGAATCTGCAGTAGCCAAACTGAATAGAACCAAAGCAGCTGGACCAGACGGCATAGTCATAGAGCTGCTCGTAGCCCTGGAAGAATTTGGTATAGAGAAAATCACAGAAATAATAAAGGAAATTTATAATAATGGGGTAATACCAGATGGTCTCAGCAAGTCGATCTTCATAACACTACCTAAGAAGCCAGGAGCAAACGAGTGCGAACTTCACAGAAACATCAGTTTAATGAGCCATATAACAAAAGTGATCGTACGAATCATGATGAATAGAACGAGAAGCAGAATCAGGCCAGAGACAGGACAGTGTGGTTTTGTTAAAGACACGGGAACAAGGAATGCCATATTTATGATTATGATGCTCTTTGAAAGGGCAATACAAATGAAGAAGGAATTATACCTGTGCTTCATTGATTATGCGAAGGCGTTTGACAAAATACGCCACAAAGCATTGATGGAGATGCTCGGCAGCCTTGACATATTGGAAAAGATCTGAGAGTAAACAAGAATCTCTACTAGCAGCAAACCGCTTACATACGGACAGGTAATGAATTCAGCTGATATACAAAGATAGAAAGCGGTGTAAAACAAGGATGTCTCATTTCACCGGATCTGTTCAACTTATACAGCGAGAATATTTTGAGGAAGTTCTGCCTGGACTTTTCATCGGGGGCCAGAATTTAAACAACCCAAGGTACGCAGATGATACAGTGCTGATAGCAGACACAGAAAGGAAACTACAAAACCTCCTACAGAACGTAGCTGAAGAAAGTAACAAGAAAGGACTACAAATATGCTGCAAGAAAACCGAATGCATAGTCATCAGTAAAAAGGGCAACCCAAAATGCCAAGTACAGGTCGGGGATAATAGAATCAAGCAGGTACACAAATTTAATTACCTGGGAAGTGTTCTAACTAAAGACGGAAAGTGCAACACAGAGATACGAAGGCGAATTGGCATTGCGAAGGAAGCTTTCCAGAAGTTGAGTAAGGTATTAAGAAACAGGACAATTTCGCTAGAAACAAGGAAGAGAATACTGGATTGCTGTGTGCTGTCCGTTGTTCAATATGGCAGTGAATGCTGAACAATATCATCAAAGATGAAGGAAAAACTTGAAGCAACTTAACTGTGTTTCTACAGAAGGATGCTGCAAATATCCGGGATCGAGCATGTGAGCAATGGTGAGGTCTTAGAAATGATGGAAACAAAAAGAAAATTAATACTGAGCATCAGGAAGAGAAAAATGAAGTTCCTGGGACATGCAATGAGGAAGGAGGGCTTGGTGAACCTGATACTAACGGGCCAGATAGAGGGGGAAAGAGACAGGGGAAAGCAACCGATAACATATTTGAAGGACCTAATCAGGTGAATGACGGAACGAGGGTTGCATTGTGTAACAGGAGAAGGCGTGCTCAGAGCCACCAGGGATAGGGATACGTGGAAAGCTATGATCACCTAGGTCCGGAAGGGACAAGGCACATAGAAGAAGAAGAATTTTTCACTGTACCCATCTTGATTATTGTGTGTAGGATGTAGCTGTGCAAGAGACCAAGAAAACTTATTGTACCACTGAAGATGCAAGGCTAAGAAAATGGCAGTATTCAGCAGTTTAAACTTATAGACAGTTCAGAAGATCTCAAAATCGGCTAGAAGCCCTGGTTGTAGCAAATGGCGATTTCATTGAATAAATTTTCTCTTTCGTGTTTAAAGATATTTTGTCTAATTTCAGTAAATGTATCTGTTTAAATGATAAGCCAGTGCTATTTTCATGTTTAAGTATTGTAGACAAAAATTCACTTATCGTACACTTCACTTACAATAATATTACTGTTATGCTAAATTTTGTATGCTAAAATTGATTATTTAAGCATGAATGCAGACATAAATGTATTTTACTTTTACATTTAGCATATTGAAATATTTATTTAAATCCATGACTTTCGTCAAGTTAACATATTAAAAAAAATATTTAATATTCATGAAAATACATTTATGATCATAAAACCTATTTATGGATAAAAACCGGCAAATATATATTTTATGTGCCGGATGTTTGTAAACATTTCTTTCTAACATTTTCCATCTACCGTATCCCGCAGCAATATTTGTTTACTCACTGAAACTTCCACCCACTTTTTTGCCATATATCTACCGAAAAATATTAGGTATTTTAATTGCTGCTTTCCTCTGCTTATTTGTCTTGAATATGCCGTCTCTGTTTCAAATTCACCAGACTATTTCCTTATTATGTGAACCAGATATGTCACTTGTATTTTTCTGAATCTACGTATACTTGCTGATTAGATTTACTTTTCTTCAAAAGGTATTTGTTGCTCACTTCATGGTATTCAACGTATAATGATATTCCTGTTAGCTAAATTCACCTCTTCATCAATAAATAAATTCTTTATCATTCATTTATATATACCACAATGGATGTTTAAAGTTCAGTTTAATTTCCTGTGTTGCCAGTTTTTAAAATCCTGTTTATTAATACTTCATTTAAATTTAGAAAAGACATAATGCTGATTCGAATTTCTGTGCTTAAATTTTTCTATCTCGTAAAATTATTTCTAAACACTTTAAAAATTTTCATGATTTTGATATCGGCTTTTTTACATTGCATCTTGTCCTGCGCCTGTTGAGAATAGTTTTCTCTATGTTACAGCTGATAGTTGATCATTTCTTCTCAGTTTTTTTTTAACTGGCCTAAGAGTTTTCACATTTTTAATTATATTTCTACGAGTGACATGATTTCTTCTTCGCATCTTTATTAATATGTTTTCTTCCAATAATAAATCCAGGTTGAAACAGAGAGAAAAATAAGTTTGAAATAATAAAACTAAAACTAAAACGAGATATCCGTAAAAATGAAAAGTGAGACAAAAACAGTCTAACCCAATATATTAAATACAGATATCAGTACTTACTTCCTAGTAGATTACATGTATCGACATACACCTGATAAAACTGGAAGTAGATAACAATGACGAAACTTTGTGAAATCGACAAAAAAATAAGCAAATATCTGCATGTAAATCGCTTAAATTAGCTTACACTGATCTATATTGAATATAGAAAGGAAAGAGTAAATATCATGATCTCATAAAAATATTTGTTTCAAGCAAACTTTATTTTTTTCAGAACGCCACCAACTTGTTTATACACACACCCGCAAAATGTGTGTTTGCGTGTTTTGATCGCGTACTCGCTTTTATAACTGTATAGCTTCAGTTTATTTTGTTTTACGGCATAGACACCTCAAGAGATTTTTATGGCAAGTTTGTATGAATGGAATGTATTTATGAAACATCCGTTTGAAGATAACGTTTCATTGACGTATTTTTGAAAAAGCGTTTTATTCGAGTGTAAAATGTATTCCTGCGTAGTGATCAAAAAATTATCTAGATTTAAAATTCAGGTGCTAAGCACTAACTCACTGATTTTCGTACAAATTAAAAGACTTAAATTTACAAATTTGCTTAGCACACACACAAAAAGCGAATTCAAAACAGAACTCGTGAAATTTCACTAGTTTTGTTTTGAATTCACTTTTATTTCCAAATATATGTTGTCTCAAAATTTGCTAATTGCTTTCAAAATTATAACTATCTTATATTAAATTTGTTTGTCCTTTTCTGTCAGGTATATCATAAAGAAGACGTTTGAAATTAATCCTCTATAAGTACACGACTGAATAATGTATACAAATACGGAAATTGTTCTACTAAATAAAAGGATACATAGTTCAAACTGAACCAGCATATTGTCGCCATTTTGGTATGAAAGATTCTCCAAAGTCTGAAAGTAAGTATTTAATGCACCTTTCCACAAAAATTCTGTGTTCAATTAGGAACGAAGGTGATTTTTGAATGAGAAAGAAACGCATAAATAAGATCCCAGCGTCTCAACTCGATTTCTATTAGTTTTGGATTTCACGTGCGTCACTCTAACCAATTTTTAAGTAATTGAACTGTTTCCGTCTATGATACGGGAACAGTTCAACTATCAAGGGCCACAACCCATCTGAATAAAATTTATACGTTAACAAGTGTTAGATTCTCAAACAGCAGAAGGGCACTATTTCGACAGAAATATGTGTGAAAGTGTCGGAAAACACTAATGATTGCGACTGAAAATTTCTCAGAAACAACGTATTAGTGCAAATCCAAAAATGAACGAGACATAAAAGAAATCATTCTTCACAACTAAAGTACATTTGCATACCTTATCTAATCGATATATTAGTATTTCATTAAACATTGCATTTAAAAATGAATGACTTATTATATTTTGAAACCCCTTGCTGACTTTTTGTCCATTCTGTATAAAACATAATGAGTATTAGGTTCATGGTGTGAAAAAATATTATCAAAGGAAGTAAATATTTCATGTGTTAAGTTATTAAACTATTAAAACTAATTTAACAAAATACAGGTAAATACAAACAATATAAAAAGCTGACTAAACTATGTTATATATGTCTATATTGCATAAATCGGCGATTTTTCAAGGTTACAATGATTTAAAGTTACTCATGAAAAGGATGTCTTTCTTATTTATTACCTCTATATATATCTGGGAAGAGGGAAAAAATTATCGACTAACTCAATTCTTAGTATCCAAACAATAGAATTATCGGATGGTTTTCTGTGGGAGGAGATGGATATGCTCCTCATCTACGCGTATGCGACCTTTGCATAAGACAACGACATTTGTCTTATTTATATATTAACTAGACATGAGCGGGTAAATTTATTTTTGATTTGGTACACACAGATTTGAAAATATTTATATATTAACAAATCACCTTTCACATATTTTTATAAACACCCAGAGCACATTAACATACACACGCAACCGTAATTACCATCATAAATATTATGATCATGATCATAAATTCCTTGATCGGGTGTGGTCGTAGGCTTGCTGCAACGCTTAGCTTATTAACGTTTTTACATGGCAATGTTGAAATCCAAAGAGACATTAATTACTCCGTTGCGTGTATTGGACAAATAAACCTGACTGAACCCATCCCTCTGCAGCTCTAATTAGACCGAATATCCAAATTGAAAACTCTTCCTATGCAAAACAAGACCGGTAATTCATTTGGATTACAATTTACACAAGGTGCGGTGTCATAAAAAAAATGATGCATACATAGCTATGGATCCAAGTCTGCCCTATTGCGTCAGAAACGGGACAGCAGGATTGGGACATTCATATGTAAGTGAATACTGGTTAATACATATATAGATCTATAATGTTTGTTGTCTATGCCAGTGATACAATCTCGGATGTTTTTTTTTAATCATTTCACCCCGAGCAAGGCTGAAATACCACTGATGTGCAGGTGGCTACATATCTGTAAAAAGATTAATTAGAAGAGAGTGAGGAGTACAGACCAGTTAGAAAAGAGCAATAGAGAGATGAGAATGCAGGTGTGGTGACAGTTACATAGGTGGAGCGAAAGTGAAGGATATACGGGGTGGGGAGAGAGCTAAAATCCAGTGGTTAATAGATGAGTATTGACATTACATTTAAATACTTAGAGGTTGTAGCTATCAGGAAAGCAAGAATATAGGAGCGAGTTCCACAGGCGGGAAGTGCGAGAGAAGAAGCCGCAGGAGTAGAATTGTCGTCTGCATTTGGCTAACCTAACTGTGAATGGGTGGGACAGAGTTGCCAATCTGGTTGCACGAGTAAACACCTGTTGTGGAGGCACCAGTGACTTAAGTTCGTCCGAGCAGAAGCCATGAAAGTATTTATAGAACAGAAAAAGGGAGGCCACATTTCGTCGGTGGAGAAGTGGCTGCAGTCGAGCCGCCAAGTCAGTACCTATCACATTACAGACTTTCCTTTGGAGCCTGTCGAGAACACTGAGGTTAACGGCAGGGGCGTCTGACCATAAATGGCAGCTGTACTCCATGCACGGACGGATGGTTGACTTGTATATATGCAGGGTGGATTCAGGCGAAAAAAAACATCCTGGATTGACATAATGTCCCAACCTTCTTAAGCTATTTTAAGCATTTAATCATTTGACTGAAAATAAATGAAATGATAAATGCAAATTAAAAGGTCTAGGGGTATGGGACAATAAAGCAGTCATTTAGAATATTTCATTATTGGTATATATTCATTTTCAGAGATGGGATTGAACGTGGTGATGTATTATCTGTTTACTAGGAGAGGAAATCTCTTACGTAGATACGATACCGCCGGTAGGATTGCCAATTATTCATTATGATGTTGAAAAAGCAGAGTTAGAAGGTGATTAAATGTAGGAAAGTGCAGATCGATTCGACTTACATAGAAGAACATATCAAGTGTCACCTACATAGTCGCACTCATGATCTTGTAGCCAGATTTAAACGTTTCTGAGAAATGTTATGGCTAAAATAGGGTAAAATATAAATCACCACTTTATAGTAAGAATCAACACGTTTGATATTGATTGCATGTTGTCAATTGAAATGAAAGAAAATTACATTGAACATAGATATAAACATGTTATTATGTTTTTGTTGTTGTTTGTGTGTATGTGTGTGCGTACGTGTGGGAAAAGCATGTTTGATACATATGTGTATATGTGTGTGTGTTCAGCTGTGAAAACTCTTACGCCAGTTAAAAAAAAGAAGGGTATATAACACGGCAGCAGCATTCATTATCTACTTTCGACTAAATCTGAAAGCAAAAAGAAAAAGAGGTAGAGAGAAAGATAGAGACAGAGAGAGTGGGGGAGAGAGAAAGATATGAGGAAAGAATATGTGTGTCCTTTACAGATTTAAAGAATGCATCGAAATGAGCGTTTTTGGCAAAACAACAATTGTGGTAACACATATGTTTTGAAAAAGAGTTCGTGACTACAATTATTGCCGTGACATTTGTTTGTAACTTATTTTGTGGTGTGATTGATGTGTGTAATTCACAGGTTTTGATGTGTATTAATAGAAACCTGGAGAGATATTCAACTTTAGATTTTGTGTGTTCCGTCTGTGGAATACTGGCTGATTTACACCAGGTTTTTCCGCTCTTGGTCAGGATTTTTTTGTGAAGACGGCTCTTTGTATAGGCACTTTTCTCAGCAGAAAAATTAGTGAAGGAACCTTTTTAGGGTCCGCTGAAGTGACCATAAAATAGGTATTATTCGGTTAATTTATTGTATTTTGAAATTTCATAATAAACAATAAACCTCATATTTATGTAAATGCAATTCATATATAAGCACGACAATAATTAGTTAAACAATGGTATACGTTATATTCCTAAGTACAAGATAATTTTACACATTCTATTTCACTGAAATATGCATTCATGTTAACGTAACTCTATAGAAATCTCATTTACATTATTCTCTCCGCGGGTGGTAGTTTATTTTGTACCATGTGCCTCTACTATCGATTTGAGGAAATTGAATTCCGTTGCTTCCATACCTATTTCATGTTTCAAAATATTACTTCCTTTGTTATGTCTGCTATTCTGTTGACTCTTTTTTTAAATAGGATTCTAATTTTTTTGTTTTTCGATTTTCTAGGTGTTCGCATATTTTAATTAGCAGTTTTTCTGTTCACATTCTTTATAAAAGTAATCGTTATATTGTCAGAATCTTATTTTCAACCATTAGTTCATTTTTTAATTTTTGTTGAATATTCTATTTGTATAATTATTTTTGTGAATTTGAATATTATCATGAATCATTTTCTAAAATATTTTAAGTATCATTAGGTGAGACACTTAGAATTATTTGCTGTTTAAACTTAAAATTATATAATTGTCAAATTTTTGGATCACTTTGATGAACTCAATCCTTCGATATATAGATAAGACGGTGTTCATAGCAGACGCGGTGACTCTTGCAGAATATAATAAAAGTAAGCTAGAAAAATTTATTAGCCAGGAATAGTATGAATCAAGTACAAAGATGCGAAATATAATTTGTTTATGCCAAACACACGTAAATACGGAAATGTAAATAAATAGGATGTGTTCAAAACAACGAATATGGGACACCGAAATTTAAATAGTAATTGTTAACATTTTAAATCTTGAATTATTAAGAAAGCGATATATTTCTTTGGAAACAAAGAAAATATTACAAAACTTTCATGTATTGTCGATTCTTCTCTATTGTAGTGAATGTAATAAAGCTTTAGAGAAAATACTGAGAAGACCATGAACAAAATACGTGAACAACGTGGAAGTTTTAGGTGAAATAGTAAAAAAAATGACATTGTCACTTAGAATCAGAAGCAGTTGAAGTTTCTAAGATACATAAAGAAATGAGCCCCTGCAGAATGTGAACATTACAGAATATACTGAAAGCAGAATGGACCCATGAAATAACTGAGTAATCTACGAAAACTTCCTGTGCAAACAGATGTGAGTACAAGGATTCGAAGTAATAAAATATATATTAATTGATACGATATATGTAAAACTTCCACGTCTTGAAGGATCAGAGTTCAGTAAAAATATATGTTTGGTCTCGCTTCAGTTCAAGTCCTAGACAATATCCAAATATTCAATCACTAATCGTTATTATCGCAATATATTTCCTGCGGTCGTTTCTAAATTGTTTAAATAATTTTTTTGCGGTTACGTTTATTCAGATAAACGTAAGAAAGGTCAAAATATTTTTTACGGTTTTGCAAAAGCCGCGGAATTTAGCTAAATCTTTATGAAAGATTGTGTTTGGGTTCAATGTTTATGAAAAACTCGGATTTATGCTCAATGTCTATGAAATAAAATTATTTATCCTGAATATTTATGTAAAACTTGAACTTAAGCTCAATATTTATGAATGACGAGAGTTTATGCTGTATGTTTATTAAAGACTGAATATTTATGAGAAACTGGGGTTCATGCTCTTTGTTATCTTCTGTTCTTTTTTGTCACCATTTCTCCCCCAGAAATGTAGAACTGCCTTTGTCACACTGTGAGTTACATAAAAGGTGACGGATGAGAAATAAGGACAAGTTACGGGTGTGTCAGTTTATGAGTAAGAGAAAACTGACTATACATTTTTGAAGGTTTCTGTGGAAAATGTGTTGTCAGGGAATGATGTGAGTCAATGAGAATAAAGATAGAAAATGAATTTACAATTAAACTCCTTTGAGGTCTTAGCTGTCATGGAAGCAGATATACGAAAGGGAATTCCACTTTCGGGAAGGGCGAGAAAAGAAGCTTATAAAGTTGATTTTGCAGTTAAATCAGACTGTTGTTACTGTAAAATGTTGGGTTCTAGCCGCTAATCTAGTAGCTCAATTCAATTCATGAAGAGACACAAGGTGTTTATGCTATTGGAGCAGAAGCCATGAAAGTATTTGAAGAAGAGACAGTGGAAAGAGACATTACGTCGGTGAGAAGTGACTACCAGTTACATTGCAATTTCTTTGTTGGATTTTGTCAAGAAGCCCGAGATGAATCGCAGCCATCACCCAGATGTGATAGCAGTATTCAATGCAGAGCGGATGGTATATTTATATATGTGCAAGATATATTTGAACGAGAAAATTTTCTGGCCTTAAACTGGGTACCAGCCTTTCTAGCAGTGGTTTTAGCTATGGATTCAACGTAGTCTTTCCACTCCAGGTTGGCTCATAGCCTTAGACTGAGGAGGCAAGTTGTTTTTGGTTTCAGGGAGACTACTTTTATCCCTGTAGATAGCGAGGTAAGAGCAGTTGTCTATAGTGATTACATGATAGCAGCTTCGTTTTGAAAGCATCAAAATTTACCAGCCATTTCTTACCACATACCAGCACAGGTGTTTTTCAAGATTAGCAGCGAAGTTTACATTGTCAGCCTCAGCAGATATCTAATTGAGGCGGGAGTAAATTTTTATGTCGCCCCCATAATTGTGTACGTTAGATCTGATTACATCAGGGAGATCATTGATTATGATCAGACAAAGCATAAGATCTAGAACATAATGTCTATGAAAGACTGGGATTTATGCTCATGTTTTCTGAAGCACTTGTATTTTAATAGATATCATTTCAAATATGAAACTGAAACCTTTGCTGAAATTCTTATTAAATAGGTGGCTTCTGTTTCCCACTAACAGCCCTGGGAAATTAATGATTCTACCTTTTCTTTACCTTACTAAATATTCATTAAACAACGGCTCTCTTGTTTTAGATTGAAACCTGTCAACATGAATATGCTCATCTGAGATCAAAATTGAGGAGAAAAACATACGAAACAAGTACACTATCTTTCTCAAAATGGTATTTATATATATTGAAGATAAAGGATCAGCGGAGAGTCATCCTCAAGAACCGAAAAATTATATTAAATAAAACAGATTCCAAATTCCATAATTTATATCGCAAGGCAAAGATATTATCGTTGTGTTAAAGCAAGAACATTCACATATCGACGAATCAGCTCCTGCAATAAGACGAGACTCGATGCTCGTATTTGGCTGGAGGTTCTATTACAGATTCTAATTATATTTCCATCTTTATTTTCTGAGATTGTCTCATCCATTATGCGATCTTTAGGTCATAAACATATCACAAAAATTTATATGCATCATGCAACTACGTGATATTTTGAAATAGCCTGCATTTTTCTCGGCAGTTAGGTATTACTTTCTCAAAATATTTGCAAATGTTTTACATAATCCATTTTAAAGTAACCATAAGTGTGTGTCATTTAAAATCTAACATTTTGTTCGGTAAGAATAATATGGTTAAAAATATTACAAAAATGTTTTATTTCATTTATTCTTCTCTACATTTATTATGCAAATACTTTATTCGGACTAGTAAATGTTCAATATATATTACATGGTCCTAGTAAAAAAAAATGTGGAAAAAACTGCTGTGGATTATCTTGTTTGTTTGATACGGTTTTTCTTTTGGTAGTGAACCAAAATCACCATGCATTCAAAGAAGCATTATTTTATTTTTGCTAATGCAATGTTTTTATATAGGGAGTATTTCTGCGATGATCAGTATATAATTTATTATTAATTTTATAAATAGTGTTCTAATACCAATGAAAATATTATTGTTTTCTCAGGCATTGTGTCACTAAGTTTCTTCAATCTTTTAGTGCTACCTTATAACCATGTTTTCAAATTAAAAGAGATTGAATTTAATCTAGAACTTCAGTAATATCGATAACATCCTTGAAACTTTCTCAGTAATCTCAAGTATTCTACTCTTAACAGACGGATTGAACCTTTTGAATGGCATTTTCAGCAGGGTGAGAAAAGTTTTACGACAATGATTTATTCAGATTATCATTAGTTTTCATTTCATTCACCTTTTAAGAAAAAGTGACGAATTCCAATTATTTTCTTTAGAAGATTGTGTAGATATACAAGCAGATACTAACGTATTACTTTGTGGAAATACGTCAAAATTTCATCATTTCATTACTACAGTTTCTGTAATACCAGAGAAGATGCAAAAATATTGGTGAAATTAATTGTCCATATAATAAATATACTATTTTGATGTTCAAATAACGATTTTTAGATAAACTTGAAAAGTGATAATTTGAATTAATTTACATGACAAACTCGCGCGATTAATGCATGAACGTATAACGATATTTCCATTGCATTTATCAAATTTATATTATATTTAAAATATTTTGAAAGAAATACCGAGTTAAACAAGAATAAAATGAACAAGAATTTTCCAAAAAATATTTGTATGCCTATTTTTCGCACACAAACTGTAATTCAGTTAGAACTGATATTGAGAATCGATTTATTATGTAAACACTTGTAGATAATATGATTTAATCCTGTAATGTTTTAAGAATGTTTTCTCAACGGAATCTCTAAAAGAAAAGCATAAATCTATACTTTTCATCGTATCGTTTACACTAAAACAACATCATTTACCGTCAACAAAAATGAGTGGCTCTTGGGTCTTGTTTTAGGTGGGTGTTAGTAAATTAAAACTTGTTTTTGTTTGAAAATAGAAGAGAATAACGGACATAAAAATAAAACGGCTCATGCCTAAGATAAAATGACGCAAATGATGAGGAAATTAGAATGGAAATCATTTGAACATTTATGCATTACTAGACTTGGTCAGCTTCAGGCACTCTCGTTGTACTTTAAGAAGAATTTCAATAAGAGATTTTAAAACATAATAGAACAGAACATAATTAATAGAATTTGGTAAAACTAAACCGAAATTTATGATTCTGATAATACGTTTATTTCTAAAGTTACTACAATATTTTCCTTAAAGCTGATCCGCATGCCATATTAATAATGCCTAATATTTCAGTTTCTCTCGGCGTTTATTCCATTGTAGTTGACAAATGTGAAGTGGTTAATAAACTGTAGTGTAACTTAGACTACGCTTCAGTCAAATCACTAAAAATAAGCTTATAACATTCCTACCAAAAATGTTTTGCTGTCGAAGATGCAGGATATACAAAATCCACTCGTGATCGTTGACACATTATAATTTCGTATTCTCTACACCTTTCCGGGTAATTTTTTTCAAAAGTTTTTCTTTTATTTGTGGGATACGCTAAATGTAAATTTACAATACCTGGATTAGATATATGGCGATTATTTTCAAGCTTCCTTCAGTTTACCCATTTTTAGAAACTTTTTCGAAATTTTCCAAGTTATTCCACCAGTTGAATGAGTTCAAACCAGACAGATATTGCAAAGCATCTGTCCTTAAATGCGCGTATCATATCTCTACGGAACTTAGTGGAGACTTGAACTTTCATCCCTTCTTCCCATGTAAAAACATTTTAATATCTAAAGTGAATATTAGCCTCATGTTTACTAATACTTATCTTCAATACTGCTACCGTCATGTGCAACCTTTAAAAGACTAATATTACACACCATTTTAATATTTCTCTGCCATAATTGAATAATCTATATGGCTCTATATTTCATTTCAGTAACTGATAATACAGACATTTTAGAAAGTTCTAATTCCCCTTTTTCAAAAACATATGCAATGAAATGATATAATATTCGCATTAAATACGTATTTAATTCTATTCTTTTATCAAATTACTTCACAAAATAATTGCTTGAGGAGTAATTTATTTCCAAATATATATATTCATCATGTGACATAATAAAAAAAAGCTGTTGAAATTTTGAACGAATTTATAATTTTTTATCTGAATATCTTTTTTAATCATTTCACCCCAA
The DNA here is from genome assembly GCA_037127315.1 of Ascarosepion bandense. NCBI lineage: Eukaryota > Metazoa > Mollusca > Cephalopoda > Sepiida > Sepiidae > Ascarosepion > Ascarosepion bandense. The sequence goes on from JBBBDQ010029484.1 coordinate 125,934, forward strand.
GCAAGGCATTCCACTGCCACTTTTGCGCAAGGGGTTACATAGGGGAAAGTGATGAGAAAGAGTGGTTAGATATAGAAAATGTCAGAAGGAGGGTGATAGACAGGTAAGGATACCGAGAATGAGATTTGGGTAGATGGGAAGAGTGTTTGAGAGAATGGATGCGAGTTAGTGTTTTCGGTGGTGTCCATTGACTGTACATTTAAAATCCTGGAGAATGTAGCTGTCGAGGAAGCAAGAATGTGGAAGCAATTTCACCGGTGGGAAGAGCGAGAAAATAAGTTGTTGGAGTAGAAATTGCGGTGACATTTTATCGGTTTCACTGTAAAAGGATGGGACCTAATTGCTAATCTAGTATCTCGTGCAAATTCGTACCTAGGGGTCGCCAGTGATCTAAGTTTATCGGAGCAGAAGCCGGTAAAGTATTTATGGAAAAGACACAAGGAAGCCACGTCACGCCGGTGAGAGAATGACTGCAGCCGGTCTGCCAAATCGGTATCGATCATATTACAGATTCACCGTTGTATTTTGTCAAGAACCCCGAGGAGAATAACAGGGGCACCCCACCAGATGTGGCAGCAGTATTCAATACACGGGCGGATGGTAGATTTATATATGTGCAGGATAGATTCAGACGGGAAAATCTTCCGGGCCCTGCACAGAGAAACGACTTTCATAGCAGCGGATTTAGCAATGGATTCGATATAGTCATTCCACTTGAGGTTCGCTGAGAGTGTGAGGCCAAGAAGGCGTAGTATTTTACTCTCTGGAAGGCAAACCTGTTCTATGCTAATGGGAGGTAGGTGCGATTGTCTATGATGTCTATTGGAAGCATTAAATTGTACGAGCCATTTTTTACCCCAGTCCACTACGGATTGGAGTTTTTTTTCAAGCTCGGCAGCGAGGTTTGCTTTGTCGCCCACAGCAGATTTTGATCGAGGCGAGATTAAACTCTAGTGTCATCAGCTTACATGCCTACTTGGGATTTTATGGGATCGGGGAGATCATTAATATAGATCAGAAATAGCGTAGGACCTAGGATAGAGCCTCGAGAGACACCCGAGTTTGTATCTTAGTTCTAGGAGGCATGTCCGTTTAATACCACATTCAATGTGCGCTTAGAGAGGATTAGGTCAAACAAATGTTCAGTTAAACGATAGCTCCGCAGTTTGCGCAGAAGGCCAGCATTCCTGACTCTGTCGAACGCTTTGGAGATATCCAAGCCGACGATATTAATAGCATTTTCATTAATAAAAAACCTCGTAGTTACCCTTTTTCACCATATCTCTTCCTACAATAAAATCAATTAGTTATATACTAAGATCTTATTATACATTAAGAAATAAAATCGTCTTCACCCGCTTGATATCTATATTATATTGGCTGTAGACTTGGGTTATATATTTCAATAATGGATGATGCAAAAGTTAAAAACACTATCTAAACCCTTTTTATAATGGCAATAGTTTAGAAGCTCTATTAATTTGAAAAATCTGTTCATAGAAGCATTTTCTCCATTCTAGTTGAATTTCTAACCTACCCACAAACTAATTCCTCTGGCCAGTAGATAAAATAACCTTTCCTTTCTTAATTTGTCAACGGCCACTGAAGCACGTGCGATCATGTTGGTTAGATTTTTGGAAATTTTAGTAAGTCATGATTTCGCATTTATTTATGCTTAATTTTAAGTGTGTTCTGTTTTTTTTGTTTTTTTCTAAGTCATTTTTTTGTTTGACTTTAACTAAGTTAAGACTTAGTTAACTCAAAACCCGTAACTTTTTTTTTAATTGGAGGAGATAGACCAAACTATCGCCCGTTTCACACTCCACCCACGTCTACTGAACAGGTGAAGAGGCTCATCCCTTGTTCCCTGTTTAGGATGTGGTTTCCTGTTTTTCTCTTTTCCAATCTTTTCACTCTTTTTTTTTATTTTTTATTTTTATTTTTTTTCAATTGGTGTAGATAGACTAAACTATCGCCCAGTTCTCACTCCACCCACGTCTATTGAACAGGTGAAGAGGTTTATCCCTCGTTCCCTGTTTAGGATGTGGTTTCCGGTTTTCTCTTTTCCAATCTTTTCACTCTTTTTATTTTTATTTTTTTCAGTTGGAGTAGATAGACTAAACTATCGCCCGGTTCACATTCCACCCACGTCTATTGAAAAGGTGAAGAGGCTCATCCCTTGTTTCCTGTTTAGAATGTGGTTTCCGGTTTTTCTCTTTTTCTATTTTCCAATCTTTTCATTCTTTTTATTTATTTTTTTTTCAATTGGAGTAGATAGACTAAACTATCGCCTGTTTCACACTCCACCCACGTCTATTGAAAAGGTGAAGAGGCTCATCCCTTGTTTCCTGTTTAGAATGTGGTTTCCAGTTTTTCTCTTTTCCAATCTTTTCACTCTTACGTAGCCCCCTGCGCATCAGTGGCCTTATTGCCTTGCTTGGGGTGATATGATTAAAAAAAAACAAGTCTTAGTTGTTGTAACTTTTAAGGCTCTAAATTTATGAATTTCTTTTTACAAGTAAAATCATCTCGTCTGTTATTTTATAAAACACATTCAAACAGTGTCTAAAAAATAAAACTTCAGAACATTTTTTATACGTCAGCATAAGACGAATAGATATAACGCTTAATGTGTAGAAATCTGTTGATATTTAAGAGATAAGCATTTGAATTGCTTGAAGAGTCTATTTTACATGTCAATACTACAAATATCTAATAAAAGTAAACGTCATAAAAAGCACATGCATTTGTGTTTTTGTGATCTAATTTTCCCAGAGACAACACAATTAGAAAGAGTATTTAAGACAGAAAATGAGAAAATTGAAATATTGCTATTATATATCTGTGAGTTAGATATTGTTATTTTATATCCGTGAATTTTGTGGAACATAGGTAAACGTTCATATAATTCAGACGAGCAACAGTTTGAAAGAAGGACATAAATACAGTTTACCAAAAGCAAAATAGAGTTATTAATGAGCGAACCTTGACATGTCCTCATTGAACATGTGTGAAGCGCGTGCGTATTTTCAAGTGTGCGTGTCACGAGTGACTGTTAGCATTGATAAGCGTCTATGCAATGCGTGTATGTGTCGCTGCGTATGAGAATATATTGGTTCGAATATATCAGCAACTAGGACGTGTTAAGAAAAATACAAAATATAAGATTATTCAGGTGCTTACAATCAGAAAGAGACTGTTACAGTTTCTGTGACCTACAAAAAGGAAGCACCAATAGACGATTCAGCAGGACATATGTATAGAATTGAATGTAGCGAGGAATTGGTTCAAGGAATTAGTGATGTCCCTACTCAACAAATACACTTGAATGAGTCACAGAACAAGGACAAAGAGTGATGTTAAAATGTTTACTGGGAGGAACAGTGTGACATTGTCTGTTGTTTATTACTACATTATATGTACAAATACCATATTTATTTTAACGTTGTCCTTTAATGTACACGTCATAGCTTGTTTTTATCGACAAATAATCAGGCTTTGTCTCATATATAATAGTTATCCCTTTCTTCACGTCTTTCTTTTCAGACGTTTTTACCTGTCCTTATTTTAACATAACGATAAACGACAGTATTATATTTTATTACAATTTAATTAACTTCATATTTCTTATCAATTTAAATATTGCTTAAATATTGTTTTACACAGAGGAATATTGAAAGAAAAAAGTCGTTACATAAACCTGGCTAATTTCCAAAAGCAATGAAAACAAGTAAACAACGAGAAGCAGCCAGCATTCAGATAGTAAAATTAGATTTGCGAACGCAACATCTGTACATGATGGTTGCACTATTGATATTAATAATAAAATTATTGTATTACTAATAGGTATAATTTATAGATGTATTAGTAAATTTAAGCTTTTGTGTATTGCTTTGCTTTAGTGTGTATATAACATAAAATTAGTCACGGCTAATCGGGCCAAACGTCTGCAGTCGAAAAGGCCAAACTATAAAGACTGTAGACTAATTAAGTTGGACGATCACCAAACGCCGTTAGGGGCCGTTTGTGTATCTGGCTAATGGGACACTTTACCTTAACTGGGTTTGGACTGCTAGTTTAAAAAATTTACGATTCGTCTATTCCTTTCTTTTCTCTTCACCTGAACGCTGCTGTCATTTCTAATTCAAACGTAAATTCATTTAATTCAATAATTTAGGTGATCGATGTTTTCCGATTAATTTATGAATAATATCATTATAGGATTGATGCTTGCGTTCGAATATCGGTAAAAATATGGTATATTTTTAGGATTGTTTAATATTTTAACTGTTTGAAATCATATGTATCTATGTTTAATGCTGCTCGAATTCCCTTTTCTATATAGAATTGCAAAATGGAAATTTGGAAAAGATATAAGAAAATGAAGATTTTCAAATGTTTAAAGCAGCAGAAAATGTATGAGCCAATAGCTATTCATTGTAAATATATTAAGTGTTCTGCGTAAACTTTACAGTTGTAGGTAGAACTGACAGATGAAATATAGCAATGCATATATCCTTACCATTGATATTTTGTGGCAATAGACTATACAGAAAACAATTACTAGAAAGGCCTATCTATGTTGACTACTTTCAAGGGAATTTAGAACTATTCAATAGGTGTAATATAGATATTTTTCTATTGTGACACTACCGCACGCCGGACTGCTGCCCTCATGCCAGATCCTGGTCGAAACAGCACCAGATGTGACGCCTCAGCCTTGCTTGACGTATGTCTAATGTGACGCTCGTTTTTGATGACGGTCGTGACGATCTCAGTTGTGACACTGCCACCCGGCCACGGCGATCCCGTCCGATGATGTCGCCAAAAAAGCTGGACTACAGGACGTCTTTTGCAACAACGGACCACTGTCCCACGTTGTGATTAGATTCCAGAAGTCTCGTCGTGCAATTTCAATAGTCGTCCCTCTTAGCCGGTCCGGACACTTGTGTACACTTATGAGTTGAAAAAAATAAACACGGCACCAAAAAAAAAAAAAAAAAATAATAATAATAATAAAATAAATGAACGAAGTCGAACACGCCTGGAGAGCCACGTAGAATGTCTTTATATAGAGAAAAAAATGTCTGTCTTTTCCCAAGAATACAGTTGTCGAAAATGATGTACAATCGTCGAAAATGATTTTTACAACGGAGAGAGAAAGTTCGCCAAAAGCATCAATGCTTCCAATCGTTAAATGAAATGTTTAATCTAAGTTTCGTTAGCGTTGAAATGTACTTCTAAGACATCAAAGTTCTTTCGGGTTCTTGACGGAATCTGACGCAATGTGCCGAATCGAAGCAGCTGCTGGCGGAGTGTGTGGGGGTACTGATGGCGGTGGCGCTCTGTCCAAAATCTGAACAATTAGCTCTCCAACTGAACTTTTCGTGTCGAGCATATATATATTATAACCAATTTCGATCCTCCCTGGGGGATCCGGCCGGCTCACAGTCTTCGGCCAATGAAAATCGTTCTTCGCCCACTCGATTTGCGGATTTTAGCTCAACGAATGAGATTTTGCCAACTCATATCGGAGCTTGATTCTATTTTCGATTCTCACGGACCCGATGTACCCACCAGCGCCCTTGATCTCTGGGTTGACCTTATCAACTCACTCTGACACTTGTTTTGTCAACGCGTCTTCAGATTAGCGGAATACACTCCAGATCTAAGAGAAATCCATATTGAACATGAAAGATGCAAAAATCATGAAAGACGAGAAATAGTTATTTATCCAAAATAACCCTATTTTATGTTTCCGTGCTTTTAGAAGCACTTGAAGGTACTAAATATTTTTTCTAAACTCATATCGCGTGACGCAATAAAACACTAATAATATCACCAATATCAATTTCTCTCTCCGGTGTTTTAAACCAACCAAAGGAAAGTATCCCTGCGGGAGAAGGGAAAGCATCACCGTGAGAGATAGTGTCACACTATTGCAATTTTGTAGAAGATAAAAAATGATGTGAATATTGTAACAGTAAGAAAACATTAAAAATAATTAAAGCTTTCAAAAAATGGCATGAAAAATCAAAGGAAACATAACAAAAATATATATGCAGTAATCATGGCAAAAACAGGGATCGAGAGCGACAAAAGTCAATAGAAAATAAGTTGCAATTAACTAAAATAAAATTCCTCATTTTTGATACCTTTTGCTCTTATGCATTCCTATGAATTTTGATTTTTACGAGGTAGATTTACCAGCCACACATCTAACGGGTTCTGAATTCTGAATTAATATTTGTATTAATGCTCATGCTAATCAAGTTGAAATAGTCTTCTCTGGTCTGTTATTTAAAACATAGCAGGGTGTAGTGAAGAAATCGATCGAAAATTTTCCATAAGGACATTTGTTTAAATATGAAAGCAAAGACCTTAGCTGGAATTTGAACTCTGCATGCCGATACCGAATAAGCTAGAAATACATCAGGATACATTAAAAAAGTTAATAAGTATTATGCAGAAGTATATTTTATATTACTTTTCTGATCATAATTGAATGAAATAAACGAACTCAAATCTATTACAAAAATAAACACGAATCAGTTGGAAATGTTAATTACTAAGAATCGTTCTACTAAAATTTAACAATTAAACAGACGGTTATATTTGTACGTGTCTATTTTTCAAAGAATTAATATTTCACATTTTATAAGAATTAGATCAAAACTCGTCACAAAATACACGATGCCAGGTCATTATTAATTGTTGATTGGAATTTGATAATTTAAAATATTTCAATATTTCAATAGCTAGCGTAAAATAAAAAAGAAGACTGAAATATGAAAAACCAAACGTAGATTTTTGTTAGGTAATATTATGATTTTCTAAGCGCAGCTAAGATGTGGCACAAGATCGAATATATGGTGCACCAAATGAGGATCGAACTCAACTGTAATGGTTCTAGCCAAATAAGCTTACTAACCATTACACCACCTCGAGGTGCTCAAGTTAGCAATTTTTATATGTACTAAATTACCGGAACACGTTTCCTTGAAGCAACATAATTTAAACAAAACAATCCAACAATCCGTGTCTCCTCTTCTATACTGCACCCTCACTTCTGTCTCTATCGCTACTTTCTCCTTTTTGGAGATTGATTGACAGTTAAATTTGCATATGTTAAAATAGATTCCCGTGGGAGTCTATTAAACTCCTAGAATTATCAGTATGACTTGTGAAGTCGCCAGTTTTTTTGCGGGGATATTTTATATGCGAGACACGTCCGAATCAGTTATCTTCCCGGAAGTAAGCCATTTTCTTTAATGTTATAGAGATCAATGTAAAAATTTATGCAGCATGCTTCGAGATTAATGACTTTTATTATTTGCGTTTTTGGAGCAGCCACATCCAGACCTGAAATGAAAAATGAGACTGATATCCGGATAAGGATTTAATTCCTTTTCCGAATGCATATCTATAAATGCAAGAAATGACTTTGAAGATTAATCTGATGTAATGAGGAAACAAACAATTACCTTATCTTACTTCAAATTTACTGGTTAATTCTCCCATTAAAACTTCAGAAAACATCTAGTGTACCTTCCAAAACCTAGTAACATAAAAACCGGAAAAATTGAACTATCATGAAAGAAGAATCCTTAGCGGAAGAGGAACGCATTAAAATAAGAATATTTCAGAAGAAATTGTCTCTGTTGAGATTTAGAAACAATTCTTCGTTTATATAAAGTAATTCATTAAAGTAAAGAGGAAAATGTGTAAATTTAATGTAATAATACTAGTTCAGCAAATATATCGAAATATATTTAAGCAGAGAAATGTGTCTCAAATGCTAAGAAAACATGCCACTACACGCAATCGAACACCACTAACAGCAAGTCTTCTATAATTGCACCTGAGTACATAAATCTGAGTAAATAACGTACGTGAAATAGAATAGCAGGAACAAGTAGTATGTTAGTATGCCAGAAAAATTATTTGAGCTGAACATAAATGCAAGGAATCTTATAAAATTCATTAAAATGCGAAAACTATTAAGACTTCAAAAGTCAACATGTGTCTGAACGCAGGAATGGCATCAAAACTTTGAATATATAAATGAGGAGGGAAGAAATTAAAACATCGGGGTTTAAATAGAGAAAATATGATTTTACCACAAACGCAATAAATCTAAAGGAAACAAAAGCTTGACAAATGTTCTTAATAATTCAGCATGATACAAAACGTATGTAAAAACGTAAACAGTAACAAAAGCAAGCCAAAATTTAAAGGCACAGTTATGAGAATATATCAACAATTATGGATAAGGTTATGCATGGAGAACAAACAGTTTTTACTAATGAAATATAAATTAAAAAACAAATGATATCAAACGGAAAGAGTGGATAGAATGACAAATTAGACTGTGAGTTTATGGCGTAAAATATCAGGAAGTAAGCCACACTGTAAGCATTTTACATAATGCTTATCCAAAGTAAATATAATAAATCACTTACAAGAGAAAGGGATATCTACAAAATTACACTAGTGATGTACCTGCGCACATTTAAACATTGCAAATAGAGTTCCTGTACATAAAATATTCTGTATACCAGAAAAAAAGCAAACTTTTAGAAATTGATAGTAAAAACTAAATTTCTGTCCTAGCGGAGCATTAATATTTTATGTTGGAAAAAAAGTAACAATTTCCAGCTGATTGAAATCTCTTGCCATCGAAACTAGAGTAAAAGCATGAAAATGAAACAATATAATACATTCAACCATCATCTGAAATATGTGGATATAGAACAAATGTTTAGCAAAAATATGAAATGCACTTGAAGACTTCCTCCACATATACACACACACACACACACACACACATATATATATATATATATATATATATATATATAGGATAAATAAAATAAAACTTTACAAATTCACATACACTGGGGTGTATGTGAATTTGTAAAGTTTTATTTTATTTTTCTAGTATGTGAAATAGTGTTTTAATGATAGTATATTTTTGTGCGTATGCATGAATATATCATTATTGGGATATAATTCAATTATTAGTTTTCCTATTTTGGGGAAATATTCATATAGTCACATCAAAATAAAAATTACTTTATAATAAAACGTAAAGATGTGTAAGAGAAACTTTTTAATTTTTTAGAAAAGTTACAAATCTTAAAGTCTGATTAAATATCCAAACAATTTTATGTATAGGCAGAGGAATTTTTATCAAGCACTCGTAGAAACACTTCCAGTTTAAAGTGATTCATATGTATTTAAAAAAGAGTATATACTGTCCTCATGCCACAGTAACTACTGCCAACAAATAAATGCCGGATCTCTGTTAGATCCAACTCCGCAGTCAGAAAATGTGATCAATTTTGCAAATCTCCTGGGTCGAACCGATCGGATTCAAATTTAGAGTCAGGTATCTGATCCTGCCGGCAGTGATAAATGACTCTATAATAGCTATACTCTAAAATATAACTTTATTTTTAAGCAACTTACAAACACATCACACATATAGAATGTTGTTCTATGATGCTTTAGTTACTATTTCCTTGTCATTATAATCCCGCTGCAGTTCGGATTAACTCTCGACATAAATGTATTTAAGTCACTCTGATTTAGGCTTCAGATGCGCGTGATTAAAACGTGTCATCTATCCAGAATACATAGACTAATGGGAATTTTAACGATTTCGATTATTTCGTTAATCTGATGTTATACAAGAATACATTGTTTAGCGTTCCCAGAAAATACAGCGGACAGAGAACAACTGTGTTTTTCACATTCACTGAAGTTTTGGAATTTTGTTAAGTTTCATTTACTTCACCATCAAACTATCTTGAAAAAAATGCTTATTCTATTGCTGAAGAAGAGAGGCTGGTGCAATTTTTTATGCCGCCCTCGAATATTTTTATTGCCCACTTCTCGAAAATATATGTGACTCCCGACTAACACTACTGCATCTCAATTTTCATAAGGTTGAATTAATATAAAATACAAATTTTATAGTAAATAATTTATGCAAAATAATAACCCATATTTTATATATTAAGAATTCAAATACAAAAAATAAAATAAATCATAATACAAATTAGAGACATGACATAATAGACCGTTTTATCTGAAATAAATTAACAATATTTTGCGGGAATAATTGAAATCAATATTTTTTTGTTAAAATGTGTTTACACTTTCTATAGTGGATAAACAATAGTGAATATTATAGTGTTGTATTCTGTAAGTACAAAATTTCAAGGAATTGGTGGGGAGAAAGAAAAAGAAAACAGAATAACGTCAAAATCTGCTGAATTCTTTTCGACTCAATTTAATCTATAACACATCTAAACTAAATCTAAAGTTATTTATAAATGGAACTTTGTCTCTGTGTGTGTCTGTGTATGTGTGTGCCCGTTAGCTATAGACTCCGAAACGGCTGAACCTATTTTCTTGAAAATTTACACAGTTGTACTATAAGCGTCTGCGGGTGTACTTAGCTAGGTTTTGTGTCGAGGTTCCCAAGATAAATGTCGAAAATCGAACATCGGAAAAATCGGGTTATAGAAGGAGTGGTCCGATTTTAATCAAATTTGATACACTCATATACAAAGACATAAAAAACGATATTCAGATTTTTCAAGGTTGCAGTTCTTACAATAGTGCATAAAATCGAATATATATATATATATATATATATAAAAGGCAAGATATTTATGTGTATGTGTCTGTTTATCTGCCTGTATGTCAGTATTTTTTCAGCTCTTTTATTTTTGTTTTTGCTTCGGGTTTAGCTCTACGTAGGTATAATTGTATTTGTTACTTTCAACCATGATACCATTTACTCAGAGGACTTATTTAGCCTTCAAAATTCAGTTTACGACGAAAAAACTTATTTGATATCGATAACAGGAAATCAAAATTTGACTTACATACATTTATTTTTCTTTCAGTCTACGGTTTCGCTTAAACTGGAAACAACTATTGCCTTTTAGTCTTTCCTGCCAACCTCCAAAGAGTCTGAGCTCCAGGACCATGGATTAGATTTGAAGCTTTCATTACACCCGAACAACGCCGGGCTATACTGCTAGTATAAATATAGGTAGAAAAAGCAAATGTTCATAATATATCGATGGGGACAAAAAGCATGGCCGGAAGCACCAAATCAGATTTTGTCAACACGTATGGTAGGAGTGATCAAATGTATTACGAACCGACCCCGGGCGTACACATTGCATTTTATTTTTTGTGATTATTTACATGTGCATGTAGCTAAACTATGTCAATTCAAAACAAAATTATAATTCTTATTTAGTATATCACCGTCTTAACATGGTATTGGTTTCATCATATTTATCTATTAAGGTATTTGACTGTCGTGTTCACTGCAACTGCAATCATTTTTTCCTGCAATTTAATATAAGCTGAAAATGGTGAGAGAGTGAGATGCAGATTTGTTTTTATATTTTTCAGAGCATTTTTACTATGCTTGAAAATACTTTAAAACATATTTTTGTCTTGTAAAATTTACATTGTTAAAGAGTAGTTTGCAATGATTTTTCAATATGATATATTCGTGTTTTAATGTATTATTATAACGATTTGTAGTAATAGACAGTCTTCAAGCTAGAAATGTTGGCTATCAACTCCCTGTTGCAAGCATATTATTTCATCAGTATATATAGAATCAATAGGACATTTATACAGAATGTAAAATCAAGCATTATCAATAATTGAACTAGCCAACTATATCCGAAACCTAGGTCACAATAACTTATGAGATGAGCTTGCACACCAATCTGCGGAATTTGAAAAGATTTTTTCTTCTCGATTTCACGAAAAAGACTTATATCAAACCCTAATATTTTTTTTAATAAGACTCGGTATCGAAAATCTTTTGTTTAATAAATCGTTTATAGAGAAATTGGAAGCAATGTTTTGAATGCCGCCCTTCAAACAACAAGAATTATAAGACGTGATATTGTTAGTGATTGAGTGTTTATAACTGTGTATTTATATGTATATATGATGATTTTTTGTGTTTGTAGTGGAATTACGTTTTGTGTTGCGTTTCTTTGTTTTTACTTGTATTGGTAATTGTTATGTCGTGAGTAAGAATAAATAACTCAACAACAGGAATAGGTTAATTGTTGTATTCCGTGAAAATAGTATTTACAAAGGTTATTAGTATCCAATACAAGAATAAAGTTTAATCGTCTCAACCGTCGTAAGACGTAGTATGAGCAATGGGTACTTCTGGGTCGTCACCGGAAGTCTACGACTGACTTGTCGATCGGCACACTCTCCTACGAAGATGCCACCATTACTTTACATAGTAATGGAATAGTCCATTACAGCCGAATAGGCGCGGGCGTCCCAACAGTAATGAGTTAGAAATATAAGCATTTAATTATATACATTCCCAAGCTATCTCTTTTTTTTGTTTAATAGTTTACTTTGTTTTGTAAAAGTTAATAATTGATAACATTTTCTCTAGACATACTGTGCAGTTTGTTACTTTTTGTGTGGAGGTACTCACTAATCAGATGAGTCTTTTATCACGACTAAAGGAGAGTATATTATTTTGTAACCCTCAGCATTATAAGTGGATTCTGATCTTAACGCTGTCCCTACTTTTTTCCCATTCTTGAACGTAATTTTTTAAGCAAAAATAACGAAGTGAACATTTAAGCCTGTCTTACTCTATGTTCATCACAGATTCCAATAAGAATATTTCGGTATGCTCTGCCTCTAATTCTTATTTCTTTTCACTCTTAAATATTGCATATCTTGAAACTGTCAGTTTATCAATTTTATATATGTATACCTATACTACGCCTCATTGGCCTTACACTCTCGGCGGACCTCAAATGGAATGACTATATTGAATCCATTGCCAAATCTGCTGCTATGAAAGTCTGTGCAGGGCCCGGAAATTTTTCCCACCTGAAACTATTCTGCACATATACAAATCTACCATCCGCCCGTGTATTGAATATTGCTGCCATATCTGGTCGGGTGCCCCTGCTGCTCTCCTTGGGCTTCTTGACAAAATACAAAGGAGGATCTGTAACGTGGTTGATACTGACTTGGCAGACCGGCTGCAGCCGCTCTCACACCGGCGTGATGTAGCTTCCCTGTGCCTCTTCTACAAGTACTTTCATGGCTTCTGCTCCGATGAGCTTAGATCACTGGTGCCGCCTAAGCACGAATTTACACGAGATACTAGATTAACAACTAGGTCCCACCCTTTTACAGTTAAACAAATAAGATGTAACCGTAAATTCTACTCCAACAGCTTCTTTTCTCGCGCTTCCCGCCTGTGGAACTCCCTTCCACAAGTCTGCTTTCCCGACAGTTACAATCTCCAGGTGTTTAAATGTAGGGTCAATAGACACCTCCTATCACACTAACTCCCAACTATCCTCACAACACTCTCATCTACCCAACTCTCATTCTCGGTATCCTCACCCGCCTATCACCCACCCTCTGTTATTTCCTATATTTAACCAGCCTTTCTCCACTCTACGTAGCCCCCTGCACAGTAGTCGCAGTGACATGCCTTGCTCGGGGTGAATCGCTTATAAAAAAAAAAAAATACTTATATGTGCGTGTGTCTCTGTTTTTGTGTGTATATATGTAAGTATTATTATTATTATTATTATTATTATTATTATATATATATATATATATATATATATATATATATATATATATATATATGACTTGACAACACTTTTTTAATCAGTTCCACTTTTGTCAACCGGGTATACGATTGAGTTTCCTTACTTTAGATATTTGCTTCTTGAATAGTAAAGTTTAAGTTTTTCACTTTTATATAGATATACTTGTTTGATTCCTTGCGAAAGTCATATCTATTCCCAGTCAAGACTTCTTTCGTTTCACGTTATGTGTAGTACATGGCCATTTTTAAAGATATCGATATGTTAACAATAAATAAATTTTAAGTAAATCGGAGAAAACGCAGAAAAAATATGAGACAAAGCAATATATTGTAAAATAATTATAAATGTAGATTCTTTTGTCAGGTTTTCTGGATAAAACTGATTGCCATAGTTACCATAAGGAAATAAATATTTATCTTTGAACAGAAATATATTGCATTTGTCAGTGGTTCAAGTCTCAAAATTGCGAGTAGATTTGTAATATAACAAGCAAAAATAGAATTTATTTTTTAAGAATACCCTTATTCGATTATTACAATGAGTTTCAAATTATTATAAACTTGACGATTTATATTAAATGTATATGTACTTTAATCAATAATTTTAATTGCTGAATGATTGTAACTATTATTATCAGATTTCGGATAATGACTAATTATTATACACTTATGTTAATCAGCAGAATGAATTTTAATGGATATTTCTGACATTTGCCTTCTTAAATTACAAGCTATGGCAAAAATTAAGTTTAAAATGAAAATTTGAAATATAAAATAAAATGTTGATTATCTTCACCGATTGCAAAAGATAAAAGAACAATAAATTTTTGAGAAATATTCGGTACGTAACAAGATATTGTGAGAAGGACCCTTGATAAGGATATATGACGTGCATACAGATGTTATAATTGCTGCAATGTAACCATGTAGAAAAATATGTGAAAATGACCACGAAGCTCTCATCAAATAATTCTCTGGAGGAGAAATTAATGAAATGGTTCAGACTACAGGGTTCTGTGGGTAAATTGTTGACTTTTTTTTATTCTTAATTTCATGCAAGCACGTTGATTGTTTTTTAATGTTAAACACCCCCATATAGTAGAGTCGGTTGGGCGCTATCTGTGAGAATAGGGGCGCTGTCAAGCAAATCACTCCACCATAAATTTATAAACAAATTGCTTTTACCCTTGGCATTCTTGACAGAGTTTATAATACGAACATGACGAAGTGCTTGGCGTGTCACGAATATTAGAGCAAGAATGTCAATAAGGTATTTGTTGTGTTACGACGATAGTGCAAGGGATTCAGAATGAGTTGGATGAGTACAATTAGAATTACAACACTGTTTAGTGCCATTACTAGTGATGGTGACGTTATACCTCAATTCATCTTCTTACAGGATTAAACTAGGTGATGTATATCAATACCTTCAGCATTTAGTGTTGCTCTGGCTAAAAAATGGCTGCTAAATAACACCATGTCCTAATCGAGCACCATACCATAGAAGCAGCAGATCCCAGTCATGGCTATCAGACACTTCTTGCGACAAATACCACATCATATCTGATCATCTACTCCAAAGACTGAAACCTCCTTGATTAAAATGTATAGTGAGAAAGACCGACAAACTACTACAACAAAGATGAACTGAATGCAAGCATTATGGAACAAATCGCCAAATTTAAACATTGGTATACATTAGTATTATTGTATGTTTGACCGCATGAAGATATTGAAGGAGTATAGGCAAATATATTTCCGAAAACATGCTTTTCATGTTACGATAATCATCGATCGTGTAAGATGAAGACAACGGTAGCCTTAATTTTTCTCGGTTCCTTTAATTCAATATCACGTTACGAACAGAGACAGATTTTGTTAGATAATTACGTGGAGTGAAAATAAAAAAAAGCGATAATAAAAACGATATAAAATATTAGATTTAGAGTAGGATGTAGTATTATTCAATAAACATACGATATATGCTGTGGAAAATATTGGCTTTTGGTGTAAGGGTTTTACTGTGAAAGATGAAATCGGCAAGTCAAATCCTAAATATGCCAGAAGCTAAGAAGTTAGTCTCACACTAATTTATGTAAAAATGCAATATTCATAACATCTTCCTATATTCATATCTTACCTTTTGCTTAAAAAAGGTATTATGAATATGACAAACATAAAAATATAACAGTTTTGCTGAGTCATATTACTGAATTCAACAACTGCATAAAGGATATATATATATATATATATATATATATATATATATATATATATATATATGAGCATGCAGTGTGGGCATAGAAGAATCCAAATGTACATACAGTGGTAGGATAACTCTCTAAGAGATCTCTAAACATATATGCATATAAATACATATTGAGCAAATATAAGAAAAATTAACGCAGAAACTTCATTTTAGGCCTATTTTAGGCAAACCATCATCAGCATCCGTCTTTATTTTACAAAGGATTTTACACGAATGAGATTCACAAAGACGTAAAAATCGAAAAGAATTAAAGGTCGTTCCCTTAAAAGAGAAAATTCAAGAAAAAATACATCAGTTTATGATGTATTTTATCATCAGTTTATATATAATATTTAGAATTTATAAGATGTTATATATTCCCTACCAAATTAGCCATTTTGTTTTGTCACTATTTGTGTCTTATATTATTGGCTCTACTTAAGAATAGTGTTTTTTGAATTCTGAACTTTATTCTATCCATACCTAGTTTATATATATATATATATATATATATATATATATATATATGTGTGTGTGTGTGTGTGTGTGTGTGTGTGTGTGTGTGTGTGTGTGTGTGTGTGTACGTGTGTATGTGTTGTGCGTGCATGTGCGTGTTTGTGAGAATATATGTCATGAATAAATATGTGGTTAATTTTATTATACTTATATAGAACTAGAATATCGTATGTGTAAATTATTAAAAACATTTCCTTTAAATGCAAAATTTAAACCCACTATGGTGAAACTAAATATTACGATTTCCAACTTGAAATCACTCAAACACAATCATCATTTGATTTTTCTTTCTTTTGTTTTGTATTATTTATTGATTAGCATATATTATTGCGTAAAATTTATTTTAGAACATTTTTAATTGCACGTGAAATTCAATTTTCAAGTTACACGCGTTAACGCACAATTCTTTCTTAAAATTCTCTTTTTCCCTTATATTTCGATTTCCCTGATTATTCTTCTTTCGATTGTATGTAATTGTTATTTTTTGCAAACATGTCTTCATTACTTCATTGACAGACTCTTTTGTTGCTGAGCAACGCTGCGTAATGTGTCCCTCCCAAAACTATTTCTGACCAGCGCTTCTAATTCACACAGGAAGCAGAAAGTAGTCCAACGCAGTATTTATCATGAATCATCTCCTTAGTTGGCAAGCTATTCTTCAGTCTTGCATTTCAAGATCTAACGCATAATCGATCGTTTCTCTTGAGAACATACACTCAATTTACTACCACACTTTAACTACGCCTAATTCACTTAGAATTACATTTTTTAAAAATTATTTCTGCATTATTTTCATACTGTTTTTTTACATTTGTCTCTCTTGTACTAAAGAAGAAAACTTCACCTCTTGATGTATTCATGTCACTATATATTCCCTCAAAGAAAAGCTAGAAATAATTTTGTCAGTTTGTCAATGATAAAAATGAATGCCTTTCTTACACATTTAAATATTCAAAAAATAATGTTAAGCTTAAACCCACATCAAAATTGGGTTACCAAAAAAAATATGTGTATATGAATCAATACTACCATTTTAGGGAACAGCACAGCAGAAGAAATCAAGACAGAGTTTACCCAAAAATTGGATTTAGTTTAAATGTTTATAAAATCTAAACGGCCATTTTCCAACATATATTCAAAGCCTAAATAACCCGCAATTTGACTTAAATAAGTTAACCCTGAATAATTCATCTATTAAATGTATTGCTGTAATATACACAAAATAAATGACAAAAGGATACTTGGTGCTTTCAGATGCTTTCATTTGCCATAATTAAAATCGCACGCGCACACATACACACACTCACAATTTATATATATATATATATATATATATATATATATATATATATAGAGAGAGAGAGAGAGAGAGAGAGAGAGAGTGAGAGAGAAAGAGAGATAGATAGATATATAGATAGATAAAGAGAGAATAAGAGATAATTTGAGAAGAGAGAGGAAGATACACAACCAATTTCGGAACTACCTCAATATTTTTGGAAGAAGAAATTAAAAGAAGAAACAATGTGTATGCAATCTGTTCAATATAACGCTAGTTTCTTCAAATATTTGACGCTTTAAAATATTTAATTTCTGGAGGGCTTGTCACACATTCATTAAACTGGATCCGAGACCTACGTAGCGTACGGCCATAACACGTAGAAACACCGGTTTTTGCACGATCCCAAAGTTATGCAATATTGAGCCTGGTAAGGTGTTGATATAATAATGATCGAGGCAACAGGTAATGAACTAATAATAATAAATATCCAAAACCGATCACAAAAGCACAGATACATGGAATAAATATAATTTGCCTGTGATGGCATCATTAGCTTGTTATTAATTCTGCATTGATGAACGTAATGAAACAATAAATATTGCAATATAATCATATCCAACGTGTCAATATAAAAGAATAGTTAAAAAGTATAGTAAATATATATTGTTCTCTATTTTGAAGACTAAAAGACTATAGGCATCAATAACCCATGAAACAAGTTGGTTGGTCTATTGGACTGGTCTTCTACATCCATGATAATCTCATACCTATCTTTTTCGACTAGACAAAACACTCTGGTGTGTAAACTTCGACAAAATTATTTTATTCATAATTTGATATCTAATTGATGTCATGTTAAGTGTTACGTTTCATGATGTACAGTTCTATCCTACATCCAGTAGTTATCCCTTGTCGAGGTATAATGCTTGTGTGTCTCAGTGATCCATAGAGCTAAACTTTATGGAGTTAAAATTTCATCTATGGATGCCAGTCGAGGTGGAAGGACTAGAATTAACGCGAACAACGTCGAAGATGCCAAAGGCGGAATATGTAGAGATCTTTACGATTTAAACGGCTAAACCAGCCGAAAAAGTTAGTCTCATGTTTGTAATATCTCGCTTGTCAACCTCATTTCTGCCTCAAGAGTGGGCTCTGGCAAGGTTAGCGAGAATAACAAAACCTTTGCTGTTTGCAACTACTTGAGTGTGTCGTTGCATGGAATGTACAGCGAGTGATGGACATCAAGGATGTGGAACGCCCAGAAAGAAAAAAGTGCTTTCGCGTTGCTAGCAGACCCGATTCAACATGGACGTGTCTGCTTTGAATGAATACAGGAGCTGAAGAATGAAATATAAGAGAACTCTTATTCAACTCTACGATATTTTCGAAACGACAGCGTGTAAGTGAAAAACACATTCACTTATCCCTCTGCCAAGAAAACTAAACACATCGAACAGCACAACATCATTACAATTTCAACGCCTAATGACACTCAGAATTCTATTCAAGCATGATACTTTCCTGAAATATTTCCGTCTATGCGCATACCCTTGTTTATGACAACGTCTTCAAAGAGCGCCACGACATTTTGGACTCAATAATCCGAACTATCCAAATCCTGGATAAACTTGTGGTTGTCCGTGATCAGCGTCTTTAGAAGTACTCTATCGGTCGCCATGTTATTTGCTGTGACTTCTGCTTACAACTCTTTAGGTCTATGCTAGGCTTTTAAAGCAATCCGGGCCATTACTAAAGAGTCGGAAAAGATGGCATAGATTTGATTTTGACGACGGAAAATTTCGAACAGAAAGCGATAAAATTTTACTCAGTTGTCGGAGATACATCCAATATATTAATTTTTAATCATTTGTACCCAAGCAAAACAATAAAGCAGCTAAGATTCTAGAAGGTACGGAGTGTTAGTGAATATGAAAAAAAAATTTAAGGTGAGTGGACAATAAAATAATAAGAATTAGGATCCAGAAGATAATGATTTACATTAAATTTAAATTTTGAAGGAACAAAGTCAATTGCGATCAAGACGCACGGATAATTCCACAATTGTGAAGTGCGATAAAAGAATATATTAGCAGGGAACTTGCGGTTACATCTAGCCATTTCAACAGTAAATTGATAAGAGTCAATAACATTTCAGATCTTTTTGATTTTATCAAGAATCTTTAAATATATATCAGGAATACAAAATCATTGCGGCAGTAATAGTCAAGGCAAGAACGAATGATAGAACAATAAATTTTAAGAGAGTTTCTGACAAAAAAGTTTGTCTACTATGATAAAATGAACAAACTTTCGTAGTTGCAGGCTTAGCAATGGATTCGATGTAATCTTTCTACCTGATGCCAGATAAAATTATTAGGGCAAGAAGGTCCACAACTTATTTGTTGTAATTTAATATCAGCCATGATGATGTCATTTGTTAACGCAGCATTTCAAATAACGGGGATTATATAACCACATAAAAATGCAAATTACTTATGAGTGAACGTAATATAACTTCGAAGAAACAGGTGAATCAGTTTCTGCATCAGATTTGCTTGAAAACATAGTGGCCTATATGTTGCAGATAGGAAACATTGGTGTTTACTTTATGCCTACGAATGAGAAAAATACAAACCAAATATTAACTATTTAGTATATTAACAAAATTTTAAGTCGGTTTCTGTTAATGCTTATTAAACTAATAACACTACACGGATTTATGCATTTTCCCAGTAATGAATGCATTAAACAATACTTTTCTAGCTAAATCAATCATCAATATAAGAAATATGTTTTAGAGGTGTAGGCCTTTTACTGATATACTGGAAGCCTAGTTACATTTAAGATTAAAAGCCGAATATTAATTGTCATATTACTGAATAATCATTTTCATGTGCTATAACTGATCAAAATATCGACCATTTTGTTTTTATTGTATAAATTTTAAACCTTTAACACCACTTTTTGCTTCTATTCTGTCGTCTATTTAAACAAACTCGAAAAGTGGACTAAAAACCGTTCCCTTGTAGCATTTTTACATTTATTACACCATGTAAGTCTTACATTATCTCGTTCAAATTTCCGTTTATGATAGAGAAACTGAAGCTAACTTTCTAATTTTAATGCATTTATTTATTTCCTTTTTAATACTGTTTTTCTGAACCTTTTAAAAATACGATAATGTAATATTTATTTTTATCGTGAAATAACTCTGAAATACCGGCTTGAAAATACTACCCTTATATTTTACAAAAGTTTTTGTATACTTTGGGCGTTGAAAACATTCGTTACCAAATTGTTTCGATTCAATTTCCGAAACTTCCTGTGAGCCTGTGTTGCTTTTTCCGCTGAATGATGCTTTATTTTTACACCTGGTTATTTTCATCAGTTGAAGGAATGTTTCGTTGAAAAATAAAGATAAAAAGAAAAACTGAACAGAATGAGCAAATGAATAAAATGCAATACATCGGCATTCTGAATCTATCCGCATAAACAGGATACTTTATCTTGTTGCTATATGGAAATATTGCACAATAATAATTTTTTTTTTTAAGCAATCATAATGTTTTTCATGGATAAAAATTAATAATATGGCTCGGTTAAAATATCAAAATTCTATCAAAAAAAGTCTGAATTAGGAAAGTGAAAATTTAGCACATAACTCAATGTTTGGAATCTAAAATATAGATGACGCCAATAATTCATATAATTTTTCTGAAGTATTTACTTTCAGATAGCAAAATTCGGACTTAATCGGTTTGATAGTTTACAAATTACAGTTACTTACGTGCAGCTACTGTTGCAAATTTTCAAAATAATGGAAAAATCTGAATTTCGTGTTTTGATAAAACATTGCTTTTTGATATAAAAATACTGTTCAAGCAAAGCAATGACTTGATAAGTGTGATTCCGTTTCTGAACCGTCTGAAATAACTTTTAAGTGGTATTATGCTGACTTTAAACGCTGTCGTACATATACAAGTGATACTGAACTGTCAGGTTGCCCATATTCAACAGTTCTCCCGGAGATCACTATAAAAATCAACTAAATCTTTTGGCTGGTCGTAAATTGAAGTTGTGTGAGATAGTAGAGGAGTTGAACATATAAGAATGCAGTGTATTTAACATTTTTCCTGAAAATTTATCAATGGGAAATCTATGTTTAATGTGGGCGCCACGTTTGTTCACAGTCGATCAGAACAACAATGCGTCGAAGATTCAGCGCGTTATTTAGAACTTTTTCAACGCAACTAGAATAATATTTTGCGTAAATATGGGACAATGGATAAAACATGGATTCACCACCCCACTCCGACGTCAAATTTGCAATCAGCTGAGTGGACAGCAGCCTCTGAAAACCGTCCAAGGTGAACAAAGACGCAAATATCAGCAAGCAAGTTTTTTCCTTCGTATTTTAAGATGCATAAGGTATTTTTTCATATATTACCTTCAGTAAAAACGAACCAACAATAATGACTATTACATAGCATTATTGGTGCGTTTGAAGGAAGAAATTACCTAAATAACGGCGACAAAGGAAGAAGGAAAAAGTGATCTTTCACCAAGACAACGCACCGCGTCACAAGTCGATCGCAACGATAACTAAACTATATGAACTGCACTTCAAATTGCTTCCACACCCACTTTATTCTTCAGATCTGGCCCCCAGCGTTTGCAAACTTCAAAAGAATGCACTCGAGAAATAGATTTGTTACCAATGAAGAAGTGATATTGGAAACTGAGGCGTATTTTGAGGCCGAAGACAAATCGTTCTACAAAAAATGTATCGAAATGTTAGAGAAGCGTTGAAATCTATGTTTCACACTAGAAAGATACTAAGCTGGTGAAGAAAGTAAAATGTTCCCAAAAAGATCTTTTCTTAGTGAGGCTCCGTATCAATTGAGAAATGTGCTATGAATTAAGATTTACCTGTTAATATTTCATATTTAGATTATAGTTATTAAAATTGTAAGATGAATGCTATTAAAATTGTGTGCTTAAACCTTCATTCATAGATACATACCATTTAAAATTCAGATTCACTTCAACACAAAAAATCTTTCAGTGAAACGATGGAACTTTAACAATTTTTATCAAATACTTCTTGTTTACTAACTTAAAATGACTATAATTATCTCAAATGAGATGTGCTTTCATCTCTTTGAGATTAGGTTCATTCCATGCTAAAAAGGAAAAACAGACCCCGCCCACCATCATTAGCTAGTCGAAACCTACGGAAAAGCTGAGACTCAACCATAAAAGGTAATCTGCTTCAAATATAATGCTTGTGTTTAACATTTGAAATCAGTAATCTAAAATATAATTCTGTAAGCATGATGATATTTATTACATTTGTTTGACTCTGGGCGTTTTTATTATCATTATTATTATTCCTTCTCTTAAAATGTACCTGTTTCAATAGACTTTAAGTTATAGTTTATAACATATAATCAATTAAAAATTAAAAAAAAATGTCCACAGCTTTTTTTTATCATTTTACACCAAGGAAGTCAGAACTGCCAATGGTATGCAAGGGGTTACTGTAGAGGTGAGTGATAAGGGGGAAATGTTACAGAACAGTCAGAGTATGAGTAAGAAAAAGATGAGAATACAGGTGGGAAGAGGGCTACAAAAAAGTAAAGTGGAGTTTAAACAAGAATAAGGGTTGTCAGAGAACAGGTGTGAGTCAAGAAAATAAAAAATGTTGACATTGCATTTCCATTCTTGGATGTTGTAGTTTTTAGGGAAGAAAGTATACGGAAGGGAATACCACAGGCGGGCAGTTCGAGCAAAGAAGCTAGTAGAGTAGAATTTGCGGTTATATTTTATTGGTGTCACTGTAAACTAGCTCGAGTAAATTCATGCAGAGAGGACACTAGGAAGCTGGTCTCGTCAGAGCAAAAGCCGTGTAAATAGTTGTCGAAGAGACATACGGAAGCCACATTACATTAGTGAAAAAGTGACTGGATTTGAGCTACGAGAACGGGATCAGTTACATTAAGGATTCGTCGCTGGATTTTGTCATGAAGACCGAGATAAATAGCAGAGGCACCCGACCAGATGTGACAATAGTATTTAATGCACGGGTGGAGGGTAGATTTATGTCTGTGTAAGATAGATATAAATGAGAAAAAAATCCTAGCCCTACAATGGGAACCAAAGTTCGGAGCAGCAGATTTAGCTATGGTTTCAATGTAGTCATTCTACTTGAGATCAGCTGATAGATTTAGGCCTAGGAGGCGCAGTGTTTCTTTCTTCTTTTAGTGATATTACACTGCTCTATTCTAATGGCGGATAGAAGCGGTTTTCTATTTTGGATAAATGATACAGCTTCATTTTGGAAGCATTAAAATATGTGAGCCATTTCTTACCCCAGTCCACCACAGACTAGAAATTCTTTTTTGATCAGCAGTGTAATTTGTTTTTCAGCTTCGGCATATTTCTTATCGAGTCGGGGTCAAATTGTTGTGTTGTAAGCATAGATGCCTACTTGGGATTTGATTACATCTGCGAGATCGTTGATGAAGATCAGAAAAAGAGTAAGACCTAGAATAGAGGCTTCAGAGACCGCTTTCGTATGATATTATCTTGAAGCATGCCCATTAAATATTACCTTCATTACGCAATTAAAAAAAAGACTGGATTAATTCGTTTTAATATAGCCATATAGCTTGCGTAGACAGCCAGCATGCCAGATTCTGTCACAGGCTTTGGAGATATCTCGTGCAATATCTCGAGCTTCGCCGTTCTTATCTAGAGCCTGGTATATATATATTTTTGATGGTCCTTAACATATCAGCAGTAGACCTTGTGAAGCGGAAACCATACTGTTTATCAGAGACTAGGGTATGGGCTGTAAGAGGTTGAACCAATTTTACATAAATAATAGCCTCGAGCACTTTGCTAAATATCAGTAAGAGAATAATAGGATAATAATTGAAGTGGTTTGAGTGTTCTCTAGCATTCAGGAACTACAGAGGAAGACGTTCAGTAGACAAAGTAGCAAGAATCAGAGAGGGAGTAGTTGTAAAATTTGGAGACGACGGTGGAGACTTCAGGAGCATATTACTTCAGAAAAATGATTAGAATTCCGTCCGGAATTAAACTTGACAAACCATCAGCGTGTGATATTTTCTAATATGGTAAAAACTCTATTTTGAAAGTGTAATTTAAAAAGATGGTTTGCCATCTTTTCAGGCGATTTTTGGAGCCGACTAGAGAAAGTAGTAGGCGCTTGTCAGTTTAGAGTGTGAATTGTCTTCCATATAGTAATTTTTAGAATTTCTTAATAGCAAATATCAGACCTAACCTTCTTTGTCAATTTTTGAATAATTAGTTTCCGTCGTAGGCAAAGAAACATGTGCGGTTTTTAACTGACCATAGTTTTCTATGTGCAAGAGTATGGCTTTTAAACGCAGATTACTAGCATCTCTTGCAACATAATTCTCCTTATTACGGTCGCAGTGAGTGATAGTTAAGTACGACGTCAATGATGTTGTTAAGTTTTCAAAAATATTTTGACAATCGATCGATTAATTCCCCTTTACATTTTTTT
Source organism: Ascarosepion bandense (assembly GCA_037127315.1). NCBI lineage: Eukaryota > Metazoa > Mollusca > Cephalopoda > Sepiida > Sepiidae > Ascarosepion > Ascarosepion bandense. The sequence continues at coordinate 151,183 of JBBBDQ010029484.1, forward strand.
AGAGATTTTGTTTACTGGTGCTTTTAATGTGTGCATATTTGGAATATAATTGCTGTAATAATTTACTAAACCTTAAAAATGGTTGTAGGCTGGGTGAGCATGTTCTTTATTGCCTTTGCACGGCTAGGATCAGTCCACATACCTTTTTTTGTTTTTACTCTGTCACAATTACGTATTCATAAAAAATTCGCATTTTTCAATGCTAGAAACATCTAAAACTTTTACAACTTCTTTGACATGTCTTGCGTGTTCTTCTCGGATTTTAATTAATATACCACCTATATATGCAATTGCAACATCTAGCCTACTGAGCATGGTGTACGTTACCTGCTGGAATGTTGCTGGAGCTACCTCTATTCCAAAACAGTAGACTGTTAAGTTTGTAGAGCTCCTTGTGTCCGTGGGTAGTTAGTATTTCAGCATATTTTCATTGACTGATATTTGCAGGTAAGCCTCTAATAAATCCAACTTTGAAAATATTCGATCTCCATTCAATTTTCCGAAAATTTTGTCTATCGATAAGAGAAGATAATTAGAGATTGTATCAAACAGTCGATTAGTCCCATCAAATATCTGAACATACCTTTCACGTGTTTTCTTTTTTTTACATATACGGTCGGGCTTACTCAGAAACTATTATTCTTTTTTCAAGTACCCCCAATTTCTCTAATCATTCAATTTTTTGTCAATATCCGGTGCTAACGAATATATATATATATATATATATATATATATATATATATATATATATATAATCTAAACTTATTTATAAATAGAACTTTGTCTGTGTGTGTCTGTGTGTCCGTTACCTACAGACTCCGAAATGGCTGAACTGATTTTCTTGAAAATTTACACAGTTTTACTATAGGTGTCTGCGAGTGTTCTTAGCTAGGTTTAGTGTCGAGATATCTCTGATAAATATCGAAAATCGATAATCGAAAAAATCGGGTTATAGAAGAAGTGGTCCGATTTTAATTAAATTTGATACACTGATAGACAAAGCCATTACAAACGATATTCAGAATTTTTAAGGTTGCAGTTCTTACAATAGTGCAGAAAATTTGATATCGATACCAGGAAAACAAAATTTGGTTTATATCCATTAATGTTTCATGCAATCTACGGTTTCGCTTTAACTGGAAACAACTATTGCTTTTTAGTCTTTCGTGCCAACATCCAAAGTTTGAATATTAATATGCTTGTGGCAATAAACAATATTTTAAATGCATACTCGTTGACTTTTGTTTCACTTGTCGTGCGATTCACATTTATTTCTGGTTCAAATATATACTTCCAGCCTCTTCGCTGGCACTTTGAAATTTTATTTGCTAATTATTAATCTTATTTTTTTTCTTTTCCCAAATAGAAGTAGATATGTTCAACTCTTATCCGGTTCATACCCCTCATCATTTTTTGAACGGAAATAGAGATGTTCCCCTTTTCTATTTAGGATTCGGTTTCTAGTTACTACAATTCTGTGTTTCTGGTGTCCCCACATAACCTCTGAAATGTTTATTTTTAATTATTTTCCTTCTCCTATTAGGACTGTTTAGGTTTGCTTAATGTCCGGTATACACACCTCCACACTCTTTTGAAAATGAGTAAAATTGGATTTCCGATTCCTACAGACGACATTATCGTTCTAACATTTCTGTCTGAACTTGTAATTTTCTTGCAGTATTTATTTTTCTCCGCTTGCAATATGAGTAGATATGTTCGCCTATCATCAGGTTTTTAAACATAAACTGATGCTAATACGTGTCTCCTGTTGAGGATTGTGTTTCTGGATTTATATCCTGCAACTTCAAGTCAAAAACAAGCTATTATCTTTCCTTCATAGACCCAAAAAATACACTTGTAGCATTTTCTCTCCTTAATAAATCTCAACAGAGTAACTTTCTACTTAAGTGACTCTCGGGCCAAGTATTGTTTAGGAAAAAAAAATTAAGAAAAATCAGGTTAATATGATATTTATCTTCTCCCACACTTAAGAGAGATGTAACACCAGGTCTTTTTATAAATTGTACACACACGTACACACACACACACACACACACACACACACACACACACATATATATATATATATATATATATATATATATACATTTTCTAAAAATATACTGTTAAATATAAGCGGCAATGAATGTCTATTATGTTTAATCATGAGCCGTTCTAATGGTCGTATTTTGACTTTAATTTCAGTTGAAAATAAAGACAAACATTCTCCAAAATTTGGATTAATTTTTTATTAAGTTGGATCTATGCTTTCGGCTCACATGAGCCATCTTGAGAGAGGTTATTAAGACGGTAACACAATAACATCCCCCCTCAGTGACAATTTTATTTTGTGTTGACATAAAACTCTGCTAGATACCAAAAATAACAAATGCAGTTCGCAGATTTGCAATGCGGTTTTATGACGTCACACCGCGTGATAGCGCAAAATGACTACAGAACCATGTATTCAAATGCAATGTAATGTGCTATGACCAGATTTAAACCTTATTTTATTAAGTGTGGGTTGTTTGGATTTAATGTAGATGGCCTCCAATATCAGGAGGTTTTTTTACTGTGTGTATGAGTAAGGATTATTGTATTATTGAGCAAAATCTGTCTGATATTACCTACATGTTTATGTTTTTCTGAGAAATGTTGTTTAATTGTAATCTGATCAGAAAGGTGACATGTAAATCTACGAGAGAGCTTGGTTGTAGTAAAACCAATATATGTAGTGGATTTATTATTAGTACCAGAGTTACAATCCCTGAACGGGCATGTAAATTGATACACTACATTGGTTTTTTGTAGAGAATTTTGTTTAGTGCTTGTAGGGTTATTAGAGACTATGAGATCAATTGTTCTGAAATTTTTATAATATATAATGAGTTTAATTTGATTATTACTATCCACTGGTTTAATATTTCTACGTATTAAGTTTTTGAGAGTTTTTTTCATCTTTTTGTAATTATTATGTATTTAGTTGCAATAGTATAATTTAATAGTGGTATGTTTATATTGATGTACACCATTATTATTAATATTATCAATATTGTTAGAGCTATTGTTAACTTTGTTGAGATATTACTAGTACCATATATTGTATATATATATATATATATATATATATATATATATATATATATATATATATATTAATTTTCTTGAGTAAATCTGATTCACAGTTGGCACCTATTTGGCTTCTTTTAACAAAATGAATATATAAAATATGTATCCACTACATATATTTGAGTGATAATGTGAAATAATTTGAGATTAAAAAGTATCGAATAATTATTATGCAACTGGAGTCAGTAGAAACAGGACAAGCCGAACTAATGAATATACATATATAAAAAAAATCAGTTAGTTAAGTTCCATACGTCTTACACGCTTTGGGCGATCATGTCTCTTTTGAGACATGCCTAACTGGACAGAAGATTATCTCGCAGTCGTTTGTCATGGCTTTTTTGATAGACTGGTTGCCAGCTAACGCTATAGAATTCCATATGTCCTGCTATTTTACCAGTAACTGGAAGGAAGAGATGGATTAATAACTTTCCTAAGGGTATTTGCGCGTAAGTGAATGCAAGGATTTCAGCTGGAATTCGAACTCGGCATCCCGATTTTGCGTTCCGAGTCGATATCCTTTGCCACAAAAAAGATATATTACTAGAAATGGGCAGCTCCTGTTGATCAAAAAAAATATTTCAATTTGGAATTCCATGTAGATTTCCCTGAATCGATAGACAGCTAAAACCTAATAACGACAAGAAAGTTAAAGGCAGTTGTATTAGCATAAATAATGATAACTCCTCGTTCTCTGAATTCAAACTCTAATTCAATTATTCTTAAAAATGTTTGTTAGCATTTCGTGTACATAAATTCTACGTGAGATAGAGTTCCTAGTTTTTTAACAAAACATATAGATTTCTGAAGTTGGTAAGTAATTTTTACTTTATTCTAATGGTCTTTTTAGCCTAATTTGTAAGGTACAGGCGGCTTAACACTGATTGCTTAAATTGAAAATAAAATGTATTTAAAGCACTGCCAGGAAGAATATTTTTCATGTAGGACGGTTGATATTACATTCACAGTTTAAAATTTCATAGAAGACTACATAATCACGTATATCTATTAAATATAACGTTGATATTAATTCATAAAGCTTATTAAAATCATCATAAATTTTGAAATAAAGTCGAACTTATATCCAGAAATCAGGAATATCACGGATTTAGATGTGATTGCAACCTCCACAAAATGACAAAAAATAATTCTCAATGTTTAGTTTTTTTCCCTGTATTCTACACCAGTGTTGTTGTTTTTTCCCCTTTTTTTTGAGTTGGGATGGGTGTGCTCTTTACAAAAATAAATTGTCAGCATTAAATTATGTGTGATTTTCCGAAAATATGCCACAAGAAACGTCAAAATGTCTTGTGAGGTTTCGGAAAAAATTTTCGTTTTTCGTGAGGCACAATCAATATAAATTGATCATGCATAGAGTAAAGATCGTGAACGTTGCGGGCGTATAATCACCATAGTATTTTCAAATAATGAATCTGTTAAGATTGTTTACGAAAATATTGTAATAATTTCCAGAAAAAGTTAATATCTGTCCGATATCATTCAATATTATAAAAGCAAATTTTGCTGCACGATGCACTATCAGATATAAAGTTAAAAAATAGGGAAAGATTTATGATTATATAATATGCATTTAAATTGAACAAAAATTAATTTTCATTTGGTAAAAATATGCATACTTCAGAGATTTCAATTGACGATATAGAAAATTAAAATGAAATTAAAATTATGCGGTTTAATTAGTTTTTCCAATAAAAGTTTTCCAAAATAGGTGCCTTAAATGCGAAACTATTTTTTGAATATTTTGAAACCCTACTTAATACGATATTCCATTGAAAAGGCTTGATAAAAATATAAAGATTTTATAAGTAATCATGTGTAGAAATTAATCTTAAACATTACTTCTAAGAATCAACATTTTAAGTAGCAGTATTCAAAATGTTGGCTTAATTTTTATCTCCCTAACGCCTAATTTACAATTTCTTTACATACATGTATATAATATAAAATAAATGATAATTTAATAAATAATAAATAGCTAGTATTTTCCTTATTTTTTACATGTTTTTTTCATTTTTAAGGAGCAATATAACTTTAAGGTGAATTATTTTAATACTCTCATTACATTGTGGTTCAGGGATTTCCACTGACATGTAGTGGAATCATAATTCTTCAGTTGTAAGGTTTTCTTCTGCGAAAATTGGCTCACTGCCGTTATAGAAATTTTCCCCTCAGAATTTATTTTATAATTTTATAAGCATACCATATTGCTATCATGAGATTTGCTACCGCTGCTATGCAGTAAGGTATTATTGAAAAAAAAATTTAAATAATTTGGAAAGCTATCGGTTCTGCTCTAAGATCTTCAGTCACACTCCCACTCTCGAAACGTAGATTTCTAATGTTTTTTCTAAAATTATTTCCATGGTAATTCTTCTGAAGAAACTCCGTTTTTGATGACTCGATTTTAAAAATTTCAGTTAAGTAATTAGTTGGCAGGTCTCATCGATTTACAGTTGAAATGGCGCGGTGTACACCTAAGGCGCACACAAGTATTTTCTTTTCACGTACTTCTTATATAGGGAAAATATGTACGGTTTTTTGTCTAGCTTATTTTTCCCTGGATGTGCGTTGTGGTACAGTGGAAATCGGCTCGGAACCAGTCTACCGCAGAAAGCAATGGCAACCTACTGCGGGATAATCTTCTGCCCAGTCAGTCATGTCTCTTTCGAGACATGATCGCCCAAGCGTGTATCAGTGTATGACACTTAACTGACTGACTGACTATTTTTCCCGAACTGAACATTTTAAAAAATTAATAATTATAATTCCAGAATATTTAGCAGATACACAAAGATATAATTCGGCGTAAGACAAGTATGTGTCTTTTAACCGGATCTATTCATTAGTACGACTGTAATATAATAATCTGGCCCCACCCAAAGAAAGCTGATGCAAGCGGGGGTGTTTTCCGGTCGTTGAAAGTAACGGATGTCACTTTGACCCTATTTCCGGCAGATGCGGAAATAACTCAGAGGCAAACAGACAGGTGACTCTGAGAATTACGTAGGCGTCGCGTGGGCGTCGCGTGATCAAGGCAAAGCCGGAAGAAACAAGTCCCGGTTTTGGAAGATATATAAAGACCGCGAAAACACGGATTCGCCGGGCAGAGAGACAGAGGCAGACAGTCCGGACAGACCGAGACCAGAGGAGAACAGATACGACACCCCCCCGTCAACCCCCATTAGAAGCGCGCTCTCAATTCTCTGTCCTTGTGCCACACGGTCCATCGTCATCAATAAAAAATATAACTCATATTTTCATATACATGCTTGTTTATTGGTATACAACACGACGACACTATTCTGTGAAGCCTAGAAGTTATCCAAGTCACTATCTGCACAACATAAGATACGCAGATTATAGAGTGTGATAGCTTACAAAAAAAAAAAAATTACAACACCTCCGAAAAAATGTAGATGAGAGAAGACGAAAGAAAGGACTACAAATGTACTACTAGAAAACTGAATGCATGGTCATCAGCAAAATGAGGAGCCCAAAATGCCAATTACATCATGGAGATTTTAAAATCAAGCGACTACAAAAATTTAATTTTTTGGGAAATATTCTAACGGAAGAAGGAAAGAGCGACACTGAAATCTGTAGGCAAATTGGCGTGGCAAAGACGCATTCCCGAAGCTGAGCAGAGTATGAAGAGACAGGAAATTTTCGCTAGAAACAAAGAAGAGAGTACTGGATCGCTATGTGATGTTTGTTCTTCTTTATGGCAGTGAATGCTTGACAGTATCATTAAATAATGAAGGAAAAGCGTAAAGAAACTGAAATGTGGTTCTATAAAAGATACTGCGAATATCATGGATACAACCTATGAGCAATGTTGAGGGTCGGCACAGGATTGAAACGAAAGGGAAACTAATACTGCGCATCAGGTAGAGACAAATGAAGTTTTTGGGACACGTAATGAGGAAAGAAAGCTCAGAGAATCTGATACGCACAAGTCAAATAGAGGGAAAGACAGACAAAGGAAAGCTGCGGATAACATATTAGAAAGGCCTGAGCAGGTGGATTGCAGAGCGGAGTTTGTGTGAGGTAACAGGTGAAAGCGTACTGAGGTCTCCCAGGGATAGGGAGACGTGAAGGGACATCATCGCTTACATCCTGATGGGACATGGCACAGAGAATAAGAAGAATTACAGAGTGCTAATATGGGAAAATGTAACATTAAATAATTTACAATGTTTATTATTTGTTACTTTTCCACATGTTAGCATGTATTTTCTCTGCATCACACTAAATGGCAATGTTTTTAATTTTAATTTTCTTGCCTCTAAATAATTTGCATGTATCTTTTATTTAAAAAAAACGAATAAATTTCTTTGGTGACATAAATATTTTTTGTCATCATCTTTTGTCCAAACAATGGTTGGTTGGAAATCCATCGATAATTCCACTTTATACAACACGGTCAAGCAAAGCCTCACTTAGATCAGTGTCCTACTAGAGTTTTACATCTTTTGATAGCTGATAGACATGTGGAATGCTGACCCTACATCCGGGCGATTTCATATATGAGGCATCACCTCAAAAAGATTGCCACTCAAAGAAGATTTCTTCCAAGTTATCGACCTAATTTTAACCATTAGGTAAAATTTTCTGAAAATGCAGCATGTTGGATTGTCTCCTCAAGACTGATGAGAACATGAAACCATGTTTCTGACAAAAAATCTAAATTAAACAGTAAAAAGAACTACATTAAAATATTTCCGAAAAAATACTTTTGACAAAAAGAGGATTAACACTAGGTGCTTGATTCATTTCTGTTCGAAATATCTAGCACCTGAAGTAGGCCGGAGCGTACAACGTCCGAAACTTCGGAAGATTTCAACAACGATGAGGAAAATTACCTGAATAATATTAAGAGTATTATCTGTATCTATATAAAATATCAATGTGTACAGAAAACGATAGATACATTTTCGCCAACTATTTTTGATTTCACGTATACGCGTTGTTTGTTTTTGATTTTGTCGACCATACATTATAGAAGGGTCAGTTGGCACCGTCTGTGAGAAAAATAGCACCATCACGCAACTCACTGCATAGGAATTTGGAAACGACAGTTACTACTGTTTGGAATTAGCACTGGAAACTCTAGCAACAACATTTTTGAGTCTTTAATGTCAATCTGAGTAATGTGTAAAGAATCTGGAAAGAGTTGGATGTGATTAATCGTGATTAGGAAGAATATTGTTGACGCACTAGTGATGGTGACATTATGTCTCTATTCATCTTCCCAAAAAGACTCAGACTCAACGCGGAGATTTACATCATATGTCTTGTGAAGGAGGTGCTTCCCTGGTTTAAGAGGATGGAGGCTTAGTGATCCTATGTTTAGCAACATATTTTTCAAACCACACAATGGCTGTAAGACATTTTTGAGACTACATAATTTTTATCATCTGGCCACATAATTCTCCCGACTGCAACCTCCTTGATTATTATGTGTAAGGCACAATTGAGCAAGGGGCCAACAAAAAAACTTTGTAAGACCAAAGATGATCACAATGAAAGAGTGTGGTAGCATTCTGCAGCTTACAGCAGACCGTCCAGAAGAGATGCAGGAAATTTTGAAGTTATCTGGTGGTTAAATGCAATGGCGAGTATATTGAATAAATTTACTTTTTATGCTTTCAAGATATGTTTGTATCATTTTGCTAAATATATCTCTTAAAATAAGCTGCTATTAATATTTTCACTTCTGCATAATTTAAAAGACAAGTTGCCCATCTCATATATTATATAAATATTAATATCTATATCAATATCTATATCAATATCTACCTTATTATCTATATCTGTATCAATATCTCTATGAACAGCTATATCTATCTATATTAATAATATTCTCGATATGAATATCGATATTTCTATGAAATATTTTGTGGAGCTTGGAGATTTTTGGGAAATGTAAAGTTGTTCGAAAAATATTTTTCATGTTTTGGGCTTTAATTCTAAATTAAATAACGAGTTAAACCTTATGATATTAAGCTTTCTTGCAATATTTTGTCATGGGTTTATTCTCTAATTGAATCTTTGATAATATAGAGGTTGAAAGGCCGAAAAATATCATTTAATATTTAGGAGTGAAATATTTTACAAACAGACACCGTCTTCGGATACATGAAACCAAATACAAAATTAAGATACGTAAACACTGGATCAAAACATCCAACCAATACACATCCAGCACATCCTGAATGGTATAGCGTATAAACTGTCCAACTTTACCTTTATAAAACAATATTTGATGAGAAAAATATTGTGAAAAAGCTTTACAAGAAAATGGAGATAAAAACAAATTAGAGTAAAAACCCCAAATAAATGAAAAAAATATATCAGTACGAGATAAACGTAATATGTTTTGTTTTAACGCGCCATTTAATTTAGAAGTATTGTCCAAAACAGGGAAAATATTTTCAAAATATTTTCAAAATACTTAACAAAAACTTACACAAATGTTCCGCTCTACACATATTATTTAATGCAAATACAGTTAAATTAAGTCACAGCTGTACTTCCAAAATAATCTAAATTTAAAAAACAACGTACGGCAGGATACATTATATTTATGAAAATTGTAACTGCAGAGACGAAGAGAAATATCCGCATGAAGGAGGCTGTATAACCGAAAAAGTTATCTCTAGAGCAGAAGAAAGATAAATATAGTTACGATGTAATAACGGCAGGTAATAACACGATTAAATAATCACAAGTACACATTCAAACTAGAAAAACATGAAAGTAACACCAAACTAGCCGAGTATGTATGGAAATTTAAAAAAAGAAAAAATATCGGGACCAACCCCTCTTTTGTGGAAAATATTTCGAAATGCCAAAACTTACAACGGTAGTAATATCTGCACATTGTGCCCAGAAAAATTGTTGGGTATAGTATTAATTTCAGATAGGCAAAAGCTACTAAACGAAAGGCCGTAAATACTGTCCGGTTGTAGACACATTAGAAAATATTTTCAAGGTTCAGACAAAACCGATTCACATTAGTAAACTACTTCATAACTTTGAACTTCCGGTTATGAACTGATAAAACAGTTAACCGTTAAAACAGCAATCAAAACAAATAACCTAACCAAACCGAGAAAAGTCGAAACCTTGTTAGTGTACCTGGCTGATTATATATATATATATATATATATATATATATATATATATATATATATATATATATATATATATATATAATAAAAAACCCGCCTTCTTCTACCGGACGCTCGTGGCCTAGGAGTAGAATCGTCGATTCGGTCGGGTTTCGATCCTGGGTTAGGTAGCAGCCGGAGTCTAAGCCGTACTGATGAGCTGTGATACAGCAAAACAGATCTGTCTGGGGCTGACTATAGTATATATATTAAAAGAAACGGCTAAATTATTGTAAATAAATTCAATACAATTTTTAAAAAAAACAATGTATTGGTGTGTCTGTTACAAATATGTCAAAAAATTTGAGAAAGTTGTTTTTATTAACACTGAAATTATTATATGTCCTTATGAGATCGTTAATTCCTTTTCTCGAGAACAAATATGTTATATTTTCATATATTTAAAAATGTTTCACTTTAAACCAATGCCTACTTGAATTATAGCAACTGGATCTTATATTACTTAATGTCTGTCTGATAAAATGTCACATTTTTCAGTAGTAAGTTGTCAAAAACAGAGAATAAAAACTAATTGTTCAGTCTTATATTAATTGTAGATGATCAATAACATAACGAATTACCTAATTTAGACTAAGAAAATGATATTAGTTTTTATTAAACTACATTTTTATATACACTGTGGAACGTCTAAAAACAGTGAACGGAAATTTCTTAAGCCCCATGAAACATCTGAAATTATAACATCTAATTGCTTTTGTTCTGAAATGTATTACTTTTTTAGTTTTCTTTAATTTCATCTTCTTTTTCTTCTACGTGTCCTATTCTTTCAGGACGTAAGCGATCATGGTTTTCCCCGTCTCCCTATTTCTGGTGGCTTCTTAGTATGCTTGCTCCTATTACACCTGGTAAAACCCGTTCCGTCATCCAACTGATCCAGCCCCTCAAATATATTTTCTGTTGCCTTCCACTGTCTCTTTTTCCTTTTATCTGGCCTGTCAGTATCAAGTTCTCCAAGCCATCCTTCCTCATTGAATGTCCCAGGGTCTTCAGTTGTCTCTACCTGGTGCTCAGTATTAATTTTCTTTTGGTCTCATCATTGGTTGCATGCTCGGTTCATAATATCCGCAGCATCCTTTTGTAGAAACACATTTCCGCATCTTCAAGTTTTTCCTCATCTTCAATGATATTGTCCAGCATTCACTGCCGTATTGAAGAATTGATATCACATAGGAACCTAGCACTTTCTTCTTTGTGTGTAGTGAAATGTACCTGTGACTTAGTACTTTACTCAGCTTCTGGAATGCGTCCTTCGCCATGCCAATTCGACTTCGAATCTCTGTGTCGCATTTCCATCTCCTGTTAGAACACTTCCTATGTATTTAAATTTTCGTATTTGCTTGATTCTAGTATTCCCCATTTGTATTTAGCATTTCGGGTTGCTCTTTTTGCTGATGACAATGCATCAGTTTTCCTACAGTTTATTTGTAGTCTTTTTTGTCACTCTCCAAGGTTAACTTTTGTAGGAGGTCTTGTAGTTTTCTTTCAGTGTCTGCAATCAGCACCGTGTCACCTTATATTGTTCAAATTGTGGCCTCCAATAACGGATTGACGTTTATGTTTTAGTATCACTAGAGTAAATATTGTCTTTTTCTCTTCTATATGGGCCATTTGTGTTCAGTAATTTTTAGTTATGTTTCGTAACTTAAGTTTGTGTGAACATGTTAATAATTTTATAGATTACAACACGAATAATTAAAACAAATTTTTTTAGTGTAGGAAAAAATATAGCTATTTTTCTGGCAAGTTTTACAAATGCTAGCAGATTTTTCCAGTTTTATAATTTACAAATACAAATTGTATATATAATTTCTTGTTATTGCAGGTGATGCATTAAAGAATTTTTCAGATATGTTATTTATGTGCTGGTCATATTAAATTATTTCCACAAATCATCTTTTGCACACACACACATGAATGTAAATGATGTAATAACATTACTCACTTTTGATATATATATATATATATATAAATATATATGTATTCCGGAAAAGAGTTTATATTTTCCCTCACTGCTTTGAATATTTTTTCAAAATCCAGTATAACAGAAGACGAGATTCTTTCTGTAAAAATAGAAAAAAAATCACATACGAGTTAATTATGAAAATATATATCGATCCTCAGGGATCTGAACGCTTATAGAACAATAATTTTCTGAAATGACTAAATCTATTCTCTAAAATTTCCGGTGTAATCACAAAAATATTTTTATCGTGAAGATGCATTTGAAAAATAAATTTAAACAACACTTTAAAAGAGGCATATCATTTTATGTATGCAGTCAGAAACAAGTTTGATATGATTAAAAAATCAGACCATTGCCAAATTACTTTCGCGTAATATGTCCTCTGTTAAGTCAAAACAAATGCTAATCAACTAATGAGGAATATCAGAAAGATAATACACATAGACTTTTGAGAATCTCAATGCTTCTGGGGTCTTTTCTACATTGGGCAGTTACGAAAATTAGTACTTAATAGTGTGATGAGAAAATGTATCAGCGTTAATCAATTTAGAAACTAATGTAAGTGAAATATGAAATTAATATGTTGCAAAGTTATTATTCAAACGGCTATTTATCAATACTGCTGTTCTAACTACTAGTAAATTATTAATTAATAAAATGTAGAATCTGTTTAAAATTGAAGTTGAATCACTGGGAAATAAATGAAATACAATCATTTACATACAATACGAAATAAACAACATTCACAAAGTATTTTAAAAAAATAATTTCACACTAAGCAAGGCAGTAGTGCAACTGGTGCGCAGGGGTTACATAAAAGAAGAGTGATGAGTTCGAGGAACAAGTTACTGGGAGTTTCAGAGAATTGGCAAATGAAGGACGAGAACTCTGGTGTGACGAGAGCTGCATGAGATTAGAATGGAAAGGAAAAGCAACATAATACAAGGGGTGTCAAGGAAAGGATACTAGTCAAGAAGATGAGATGGCAAATGACATTGCATTTAAATTCTTGGAGATTGTAGCTATCAAGAAAAAAGTAGACGAAAGGAAATTCCACAGATATGAAATGCTAAAAAGAAGTAGAATAGAATTTACGGTTACATTTTAATGGCTTCACTCTAAACTGGTAAAACCTAATTGCTAGTCTAGTAGCTCGAGTAAATTCATGCAGAGCGGGCACCAGGGAGCTGAGCTTGTCAGAGCAGAAGCCGTGATAATATCTGTAGAAGAGACAGAGTGAAACCACTTTAAGTCGGTGTGAAAGTGACTGGAGTTGAGCTACGAGGTCGGGATCATTTGCATTACAGATTCGTCGCTAGATTTTGTCAAGAACCCCGAAATGAATAGCATGGGCTCCCGACTAGATGTGACAGCCTTATTCAATGCACTGCCGGGTGGTAGATTTATACATGTGCAAAATGGATTCAGACGAGAAAAAATTCCTAGCCTTACTCAGTGAACCAACCTACCTAGCAGCAGATTTAGGTGTGTATTCTATGTAGTTATTACACT